>JASJOG010000050.1:500000-590000 GCA_030142905.1 Heliopora coerulea
AGTTCATACGAGCCAATGAGGTCGTTTAGCCCAAATTGCCATATTATGCCAAAGTGGGCACATTATTATTATTATTACTATTACTATTACTATTACTATTACTATTATTATTATTATTATTACAACTCGCACACCACCCAACTAAGGACAGTAGAAGGGGTCGAAGCCTGTTACGGGCTCCCAGCATCCCGCCAGGTAAGGCCACAACAGACATTGCACATTTCAGGGAACTTGTGGGGAAAGGAAATTTTACCATTAATATGGATTTTATGAAACACCCACCGAGCCAGCCCTTACTCGCCCAACTTATCCAGTCAGGAAGGAGTAAGGGATGTACAGCCCTTTAAAGTCCTTGAAAGTACTCCCCAATGCGTATATCCAGTTTGACATTATTATTATTGTCATTATTATTATTGTTGTTATTATTATTGTTATTATTATTATTCGTTTTCTCACGGTCTAGTTCTTAACCGGTTGGTAACTCACTATCAGGCTACATCCCGTAGCTTAAGATATTATTTCATCCTGTCTTCCAGTTATAGTAAGGACAATTTTTCTAACAAGTTGGAAAATTATTAATCCTACTCGAATTCTTGAGTGATATTTTGGAAGGGTGGGCGAGGGTTTGTTGCGTACACGTATTTCTAGTTTATCTGTGTCTCAGTCTATCTGCCTATCTGTCCACCTGCTCGTTAGTCCATCCAAATGTCTACCGCCGGTCCTCCCGCCCGTCCGTCCATCCACCCGCTCCTTCTTCCTTGCCCTCTGTCCCTCTCTCCGTCCCACTGTCCAATCCATCCGTCCGTCAATCCCTCCATCCCTTTCTTTCTCCCTCCCTTTATTCCTCCTTGCCTCGCTCCATCCCATCCATTCAAATATGTGTACGAGTGCGCGTCTATTTAAATTTTAATACGGACACTAATAATTTTATTCATACGTAAAAGCGTAATAAATCCTTTCCTGTACACTACCTTTTCTAGTTCTGCAACATCTTTTTTTCGCCTTTCCAGTATATAATTTATGGAGTCACCGGGGTGAACTGGCGAGACATCATTCCAAGACAGCGTTACTTTGTTCTTGCTTAGATTTGAGTAAGTCAGTCCTTGAAAGGAAAGACAATGAAAAAACTAATGACTGAGTCATGAATACACTTTTTTTTTTCTTTTTAAAGATGAGTTCTATTTTTCATTTTTTTTTCATAAGATTTGTAACGAATTGCTTGTAAGTGTCAGGTGTAACTATTTAAGGCCTAGTTCAGACCTCGAAGTTCCGTTGCATTTAATTCGTCGCGTTCCATGCGAGGAAAATTGGACAGAGGAACTAGTTTCAGTTCAGAAATCAAATTTAATGCGTCACATTTATTGTGGGGTTTGAAATATGACACCAGAAAGCGCTGTTGTTGATTATGACCAAGTGAAAAGAACATATTGCACCTGCTAGGGAGGTCATCCAGACCCATATTTAGAAAATAAGAAGAGAAAGACGGCTAAGACTACTTCGAATACTGCACTGTTAAGACGTTTGTGAAGTTGATTAATTCGTCATATTAATCTGCTTCGACAGATTACTCGGGTCTGCGACTACAATTCCTGTTACAGGTAACTTTTTCGTTAGTCTCCATGCTATTGGTATCGTCATTTTCTTGTGCCACAGAACAGCCTAGATGGTTATACAGAAGCAAAGCACAAAGAATACACTCGCACTTTGTCTAGCACCCACAACTTGATCAAGAGTTCTGTTTCCGATGCCATGGTCAAAATGATACTCGTGCGTTACATTGTTGAATAGAAAATGGAATTATACTAATTCATGCATTTTATCCAATTATATTTTATGCGACGTGCAGCAACTACCTGATTAACCAAAATGAATACTCTTAACCAAGAGACCAACTGGATTTACCACCTGGCTTAAACGCTAATCTGACGTACTATCGGGTTTACCACAAAATGCGATTATCTGGATCACTTAATCCAAATAAAAACTCCAACCACAGAAACCAGCGAGTTTACCACATAGTTTTTACGCGCTAATCCCAGCCCACTACTGGGTTTTGCTATAAAGGGCCATTTTCTAGGTTACTTGACCTCAGCAAACACTTGTACACTATCATTATAGAATCTAACTGGGGTTATCGTCCACCTAACACGTTAAACCGATCCACTAACAAGCTGACCACAAACAGTCATCTTAACTCAAACAAAACATTTTATCCTAACAACAAATCGGGTCAGCCGCCGAGCTTATATCCCATCCGACCCTCTAAGGGTTGACAACAAAGGGCAATTAAAGGGCAAGTTAACGCAAACAAATACTCTAACACCAACAGAAGATTACCAGGCTTATCACTTAGCGTATACGCTAACCGAACTTACATATCGGTTTACCAATGCCAATTTCCTAGTCACTTAACCCAAACAAAATCCCTAGCCTTAGTAACTACGCAAGCTTAACGACTAGATCGGTGTTTCAGAAACAGAGGTGGGCGTGGAGCAATTTCCGGGAGTCGTGACACTGTGACAGTTTGCCTACTTTTTTTTTCCCGTTTCCTTGTTAAAATGACAGGAACCGCGACTACAATTGTCAAATATACTGCATAAATCTTGCTCCAACTTAATTTTAAATGTGAACCAGAAATTCCCCACCGTTGCGATTGTTATAAGCAGTCTTTCCCAAGGTTGGGGTGCAGCAGGTACAGGGGGCGGGGTATCAGCGTGTGCGAGGAGTCACTAAACGTTTCGCCATTTGCTAAGGCGGTTGCCGGGACCAGAAGCTTGATCAGTGGCGGGTTAACTGCAATTAGCAATTTTCTGGCTCACCTAACCTAGGTAGTAGACCCAGCGTGTACATGCAATTAGTTCAAACGTTATTCACCTCTCTTCCCCGGTTAAGATTCAGCTTTCATGATTATGCATATGGAATCGATCAAATCAAGTAACACTTAATTTACCATAGTTGAAACTTAACGATGAAAATTGAAACAAACTAACATGAAGTATAAATTTACCTAAGCCATATCGAAATACCAAGAAGTGGATTGAAAAAAGAGGCAAGGTTTCGGTTTTATTCACTCATTCGTTCGTTCGTTGGTTCGTCCACTAGTTTGCTCGCTCGTTCATTCGTTCGTTCGTTTGTTCGTTCATTTATTCACTCGTTCATTCAAATCATTCATCCATTCACTACTTATATATTTATTCATTAGTTTATTTATTTAATTATTTATTTATTCACTTATTTATCTATCTATCTATCTATTTATTTATTTATTCATTCATTCATTTATTGGTTCATTTATTTTAAATAAACCTTGGATACTGAATCAAATGCTACTTCAAGACATTGTCCAAGCTTCCCCACAATATTTGAATTTAAAAAAGAAATCAAACTGAAAGCTAACGACTTTTTGTCCTAGTCAGAGAAGGGATCCAAACCCGCCCTTCGTTTTAGTGTCAAATTCCTTTGTTTTCATTTTATCCATAATTGAGTTTGAGAATGATTCTTGTCAAATAGCATTATATTTCGCTATACATATTTCTCTTTTAAATTGGTCAATAACCTTTAATTTGTTTGAATCGCCGACTTCTCACAACTTCATTTACAGTTTATGTTAAAGTTCAATGTGTTCGTTACCTTTCACTGATGCAGGCGGTTGAACACCAGTTTTATAAATACGGACATCTGAGTAAGGACCGTAACCAGCTTCATTGGCAGCACGAACGCGAAAACCGTAGGAGGACTGTTCACAAAGTTTACTAACTTTATGGGACTTTGCTGAACCCTTATATATTGTTTCAAAGCTAAAAAGTGAAACGTAATAGTAAAAATAATTAGTAAGATCTTCCACCTTGTTACTGGATTTTATTCGTTGATAAGAAGTATTGATAAGGAACAGGCCTTGCAGTGGTTCTACTCCCAATACTCTCGCACAACCAGATCCCTCATTCATTTTCTATTCAACTGTAAGCAAAAGTGCGATCGAGGCTACGATATAGAATTCTATGAGAGTACATACAAAGTACCAAAAATTTAGCTTTGGTTAAAGTGGTCAAACTCCTAGTTAATAGTGTACAAGCAATAGAAGTAAGACATCTAGGTTTCTGTAAATATAAAACATCACACAGTTATAAAAAGTCAAGATTTACGTCTTACACTGACACTGTTCAAACATAAAAAAGTAAAAAAAGATGTACAATTCTTTAACAATTGTTCACCTAAGTGGAGGTATATATCTACCCTATTCACCGACACTGAGGTGAATAATTGTTTAAGCATATACCTCGCATAATTGTTACATATTTTTTAAAATTTTAAAAACAATTCTACGGAAAGTCAGCTTGTCGCTAGTTTGTCATTTGTAAACAAAACATTTTGAACACATCCTGAGAGCATTTATCGCTAAAAAGCAAAAGAGATTTTTATTTTATTTCTCAGAAAACTTTATTGCCAAATTTCGTTAATTTTTTATACTGCTTGGTGGCTTCGTTTATTCAAAGCAATCTTCTTCTTCTTCCGCAGCTTAAACAGAACGGTAAGCCATCTTGTCTTGCTCGCAGGTGAATAGTGCAGGATATTCTGAGTTAGAGGATCCAATCAGATTGCGCAAAAAAAAAAAAAATGTTCATTTGCGAGGTATTTGCTAATCAACAACATTAACTGTGCCTGAGGTGAATAATTGTTTTAGTATAATTGCACAGGTGATTATTTGAAAGAAAATAGTGAACGAGCTGTTTTAAAAGCTCTTCGGTAACATGTACAAATGTAGCTGCCATCTTCCTTCTTTGCCTTCACTGCTATATTAAACGGCAGGTCAATATCTGGAATTATTACGTCATTTTCGGGCCAATCACCGCTCGGGATTTTCAATTATCACCTGTGTAATTATAGTAAATTGATATACTCAGTCTATCAGTAATAAATATTGGGAAAGCTTTCGGATAGTTTGCTAATTTTCAAACAGACGCTATTTTGAATAAACACTAGCATTGCGAAAATGTCTCTGTGATTGAAAGCAATGGAAGGAAGACTAGAACCAATAGCGACAAATTAGTTTCAATGAACTAAGTACCCAAAAGAAAACCCGTATATGTTACGTTGGCTATAGTGAACAACGCTTGCCAACGTACACCGCTTCCACCAGTCAAAAGGCAAGATTCTTTATCTTTTATCTCTAAACCACTAATAAATCGTTACTAACCGCTAGCTAAATGTAAAGTGACGTGTATTCGTCCAGAAAAGTACTGCGTACTGAGTAATCTAGGCTACACTACCTTCCCGCATCCCAGCATCTCATCTGTAAATCATAATTTGTCTCACTAGCTTCACTTTGTGGGCGACAAAATTTCCACTGCAGTTTAACGCTCT
Source organism: Heliopora coerulea (assembly GCA_030142905.1). Taxonomy (NCBI): domain Eukaryota; kingdom Metazoa; phylum Cnidaria; class Anthozoa; order Scleralcyonacea; family Helioporidae; genus Heliopora; species Heliopora coerulea. Next base: position 505,362 of record JASJOG010000050.1, read on the forward strand.
GATATGAGACGTTTACCATTTCCAAGGAGGGTGCTTCTGGAGGAATGCTTCTCGTTGTTGCGGTAATAACCAAACTATGCCCAGAAGGAAAAAATACAGAAATCAATCAAGTCGGCTGTAACTAAACTCATAACAAAATTTAGTACAAAAATAACATTTAACTAAAGCGAGTTTAACTGCTTCGCTGAATATTTCTTGACAAATAAGAATTTCACGTAGCCTGATTAAGTCAAGATAAAAGGTATGTATCTGGAATGTTTTTTGGCTCGTTGGTTTATTGCTCGGTCGTTTGTTTGTTCGTTCGTTTCTTTGTTTATTGATTGGTTGATTTAATATCATTTTAACACGGTATGCCTAAAAACTAACATATAACTAAGAATATGAATACGCAACCACCCCATGCCAATCTTTCCATAATATCCTTTAAGAACGCAAATGAAGCTGACAGGGGCAGATTCAGCTGAAAATTTGACTGTTGCAAAGTTGTGTTGTGAGTGCGCCGGAGGTGCACACTTTCTACAGGGGTCTAGGGGTATGGTCCCCCAGATAATTTTGAAATCTAAGATCCTCAAAAACGCCATTTCCTGCATTTTCTGGATATGTTTTTGGGACATTAAACAGCATTAATGATCAAAATTCAAGGCAAGAAATTAAGAACCACAACAATTAGCCACCATATTTTCAGCAACAAAAAGCTATTGTCATTGTGGAATGCCTTATAATTGCTCTCTAATGACCAATTCAACTGTTTTTTGCAAATCCTTACCTGTATCGGCTATACACTAGCTCCACTTTAAACAAAATGTTTTATGAATGGTTGATGCCAAACTAATGAATTTATCATTATCACACAAACAACTAATTCATTAGGCACCCCTCAAACAAAACAGCTAGTGTCAAAACAAGTATTAATAATTCCTATGATTATCCATTCAGCCACTAATTTAATTGAAGACCAGAGATGCACTCAGTAACACAATAGAACGGTACAGGAGCAGGATAATTTTCATGACGAAATGCAGTACAGTTTAAAGGAGAAACACAGCAGCAGGATAGTCTGCAGGAAGTAAAATGCATTTACATGTAAGCTGAAAGTCAGCTTGAAATGCAACAAGAAATTGTCCAGAAAGCAAACAAAATTAAAAATCTACTTTATTCAGCACGAGGATAATACTAACGAACAAAAGTAAGTTGAAAAGTTCCTTGATATAGCTGCAGAATAATATTAATTGAATAAAAATAAGTTCAAAATCAGCTGACACAGCACCAGCATAATTTTAAAGAAATGAAATAATTCTAAAATTACCCTCAGTTCAAAATTAACTTCATACAGCAACAGGATAAGGTACAATAATTGTAAAATAACTTTAAATCACCCAGATACAACAGCAGGATATTGTTCAAAAGGTAAAATGTGTTCATGTAAGCAACATTATGTTCAAGAAGGTAATTGAGTTAAAAATTAGCTTGGTACAGCTCCAGGTAATGTTGAGGAAGTAAATACACCTAAATCTACTAATTATGTATATGCTGAAGAAGAACAACGTAACATGCAGGAGTTAAATAACCTTAAGTTCCAAATTACCTTGATGTAGCAGCAAGATAAAGTTAATTAAGTAACATAAGTGCAAAATTGTCATGATATAGTTGCAACAATTTAATCCTGATTAACTACAGCAAACTATATTCAAAATCTGCTTGGTACAGCTCTAGGATAATGTTCGATAAGTCCATGATTACCTTCATATAGCAACTGAATAATGTTCAGGAAGTAAACTACACATTAAATGGGGGTTAAAAGAATGGAACAAATCATTCATATTGATCATGCATTGACTATGTGGAAATTATTATTGATTATATGAAAAATACCGAAAACACGATATTTTTTGCCTTTCGAATTTCAAATTACCATATCCGCACACAGTGGCATCTTAGGGCTATCAAGAATCTTTTCCTTGGAGAATAACGTCCAGTCCAAAATAGTCGAAGCATAAAATGGCACATACAACATATAAAATCAATCGCAAGGTGATAGCCTTAGCAACTCTGTTTCTAACTGTTGCATGACTGTTGCAAGATCCGGCGTTTTGATTGGCTTGCAACAGTCAAGATGCTAAATTTAGCATTTGCAATGGGTTAAATATAGTACGACTGTTGCAAACGCCACAATTGCATCATGGATGCACCAACGGAAGCTCGCCATCTGGTTGACGTAAATATGGTTAACCAGCAGAATCATGTATACAACTGAAGGGAGCTGTGAATGCCTTTGTGCCGGCCAACATAATGAGCGCAATATCGACAAATCAATAGCACGCTACAACCCGATTCAATAAAAAGAAAATAATAATAATAATAATAATAATAATAATAATAATAATAATACGGCAGTGGCTAGGTCTTGCCTGGGGCTGGTCTAGAATGGAGAAGCAAGACGACTCCTTCCCTCCACTAGTGTGAGGGTTCACCTTGGGCAAGTGATAGGACCCTCAAGCCCCCCAACCTAGGATTACAGGAAGGGGAGATGGGGCTCTCAAGCCGTGGTGAAGGCAACCCATCTAGGAGAAGGAAAACTTCATTATAAGGAAACCCTAACAAGAAACCCGGGCAGATGGAGCTCGTTAGCGTATAGCAATCGTCTAAGGGAAGGAAGACCCCGATAGAAAAATCCGTCATCCCAAGGTGGAGTTACGTGCTGAGGGGATGCCAGAATGGTGGCCGACACGACAGGAGGTCGCGAACGTACAACTCACAGAGGTGGCGAACCTGTGTTTTAAGAAATGCTTTACGTGATGGGCCGGGCAACTTCAGGCGGACTGACCATTCCCGTGCAAGTAAAACTTATCGGTAGTCCATATATGAACTGCTGGGATATGAAGTTATGAGTCAACCTTTAACTTTAGACGTAGATGCTCTAGACCGAACAAATGCAGTGCAAGCTGAGAATATCACTAGAGCACCCATAAACAACCGAGGGAGAGGGAAGAGGCCGGAGTCGACTTTGGAGGAGAAAGTACTACTCGTCAAGGTAGATGAACGATCTTCAAGCTCGATACTCAGAAAATGATTTCTGAGCCCCAGACGGGGATCGAACCCGCAACCTTCTGATGACCGGTGAGACACTCTAAACCATTGAGCTACCGAAAATCAGATGGTGAGCTAAGGTGCAAATTCGATATATATATATATATATGTGCGACCCAAGCGGAAGCCACTATATATTAGGAGACAGTTATTCTGTCTGACTGAGGTCCCAGTTATAATGCTACTGGAGGAAACAACAGGATATAGGTTGGGACCCCCCCGTGAAAGGCTGACGAAGAGGACGCACAGCTTATTTATTGATGACCTGAAGACCTACCAGGAAAGCCATAAACAGATGGAAGCTGCTAACGAGATAATCGTGAAAGCTAGCGACGATACAGGGGCAGTGTACGGGGTGAAGAAATGCGCGGAGGTAGTATTTATAAGAGGTAAGATGACTAAAAGCGAGGGCTTGACTATATTGGAAGAAAGGGCAGAGGCGCTGGACCCAGAGAAAAATGACTTCTACAGATCCCTTGGAATAGAACAGGGGATGCAGATAAACAAACAGTATTGCAGAGAATCAAGGAAGAAATGCGAAAGAGGTTGGACAGCCTCGTAGAGCTTGAGCTGTACGATAAGAATCTCATAAGAGCGGTCAATTGCAGAGTCATCCCGGTTGCGGCATACGCCATGAATGTATGCCAGTTTACCCAGGAGTTACATGACCTTGATATGTTGGTGAAGGATATTCTACGCAAGAGAGGTATGCTGGGCCGACAGGCAAGTGATGAGAGGCTCTACCTGAAGAGACAGGATGGAGGACGCGGCTTGAAGAGCCTGCGGCAGGTTTATAAGGAAACAAAGGTGCGGGTGGCAACGTACATGGTTTGTAGCACGAGCCGCTGAATAAGGATTGCTTGGAAGAGAGAGTATAACAGCGAATACAAGAGCTTAAAAAGGGAAGCAGCACAAGCGCTGCGTGAAGTTGGGGTGGAGGTTCAATTTCGGGAGGAAGAAATCTGGAAAGATAGTGAGAAGATGGAGAAAGAATGGGCAGGATGCTGGGCGGAGCTGAAGAAAGGAATGCAGAACGGGTATACAGAGATGTTGAAGGATGATTATAAGGCGAAGAGTATGCAGAGTCAAATGTTTACTGAGCAGGCGAACGAGAGTCTTGTGTGGTTGAACACAAATATCACACCACAGAAGACGGGTGGAATCATGGATTTGCTAGAACAGATGGTGGAGACTCGGAAGTGGAAAGTGTTGTGTGGGATAGGAGGCGGGGACGGAAAATGTAGATTGTGCAAGAAGTTTGATGAAACCGTTCAACACCTGCTTGCAGGGTGTGAGATCCTAGCAGGAACCGAGTATCTCCGTAGGCACAACAATGCCTTGATGGTACTGGCTGTTAGCTGGGCCGTTGAGAGAGAATTTCTCCCTGCCAATACGGCATGGTACACTGTTAGATGGGAGAAAGGCCACGTCCTAAAGGGGAACGGGTTCAAGTTGAGTTGGGACTTCGAGAATAGGATGAGAAAGACCAGCTCTGCACGCAGACCAGACTTGACATTAGAGGACGAGAAAGCGAGGAAGATCTGGTTAGTGGACATGTCATGCCCTCAAGAACATCAAGGAAGCGACGAGAACGAAGTTACAGAGGTATCAGCAGCTGGCATTCGAGACCAGAGAAAAGAGAAGAAGGTACAGAGTGGAAGTAGTGCCGGTAATAATTGGATGCCTGGGAGCTGGTGTCGAAGATGCAACCAGAGCAGTGAGAAAGATTGTTGGAGATAAAGACAGTGTGATTAGGATAATCACTACAATGCAGAGGACGGTGCTTTCTGAGGGGGAAACAATAATTAGGAAAGTGCCTGGCGGAGTGGTATAGCCAGAGTAGTGAACGTATAGCCGAAGCGCATCAGCCTTAGTGTGAACCTATGGGAACACATGTACCTCGGTTACCTCTCAGCATTATTTGGTGGGAGGGAATAATGGCTAGAATATGAACTGGCTAATGGAAACATAATAATAAACTTTATTCAAAGAAGGTTTGCAACAGCATTTACAAAAATGTACCAAGTTTAGCACAGCTAATCTTCCCCCGGGCCTTTTCAAACCTATAATCTACTATGAAATTAAATAAGTGAATAATATAATAAAAATCTAATTAGACATATCTAATAAATACCTAAAAATGTCTCTTTTGAAAATACTAATTGTCTGTGCGTTCCTAATGTCTTCTGGCAAACTGTTATATATAACTGCCCCACTATAAGAAAGACTTTTCCTAGTAACATTTAGTTTAAAGTTAGGGGTCCAAAGGTCATTTCTAATTGTACTCCTAGTAGTTCGTTTTGACACAGATGACAAAGGTCTAAACATTTCACATATATAATTTGGTGCTAGCCCATTGATGGCTTTATAGGTCGTAATAGTTATCCTATATTTAACTCTATAATCAATTGGGAGTATATATGATTCCTGAAATAGAGGATCAGATGATGTATATCTTGATTTATCATATATCACTCTTAAAGCTATTTTTTGTAATTTGTGTATTCTAGTTATGTGACTTGACTGCCCCCAAATGATGTTACAATAGCCTACTGTAGATTGAAAAAATACTTTATAATATAGGAGTCTTATGTTAATCGGAAGATAATTTTTGATCCTACGTAATAGAGCTATCTTTTTACTTAAAGACGAGGCAATATTATCAACATGGTTCTTCCATGCTAAATGTTTGTCTATAATAACTCCAAGAAGCTTCTTACTGCTGACATTTTCCAAATAAGATCCATTATATAATACTTGCAGATCAGTAGAACTAATTCTTGCTTCTTACTGGCGGGTGCACACAACCATGGTATTTGTTTTCTTTTCATTTATTACCATGCTATTTGAAGTACACCAAGTATGGACACCCACTAATGCTGTTGTGATTTTTGTACTGAGTTCATTAATGGAGTTTCCGGCAGTATGAAGTGTAGAGTCATCAGCATACATATCGATTTCTAGCCTTGTAGAGAGAGGAAGATCATTTACAAACAAGATAAACGGTAGTGGTCCAAGTATACTTCCCTGAGGTACACTATATGATATAGGGGCAAAGGATGACAAGTTTTGCCTGATGTGGCTCCTGCCTGTTAAATAGGATTCCATCCATTTCAATAGGATAAAGTCAAATCAATAAAATTCCAATTTAAGTAAAAGAAAATCAATGTTTATCATATCAAAGGCTTTACGAAGGTCAATAAAACCCAGGCCATTTAGGTGACCAGCCTCAATGTTTTTATGCCAAGTCTCTATTAGTTTAGCTAATGCAGTTTCACATGAGTGGCTAGGACGGAATCCAGACTGAGCTGTTGATAGAAGATCATGAGACAATACGTAAGCATAAATACAGCTGTGTATGTAACGCTCCAGTATTTTACTTACAACAGAAAGAATTGATATAGGTCAATAGTTCTTCTCGTCAGCATGACTACCTGACTTGAATACCGGTGTTATCCTTGCTTTCTTCCATTGTAATGGAAATACACCAGTGGTGATGCTTCTTTTAAAAATGGAAGTTAAACGACTGGCTATGACAGTAGCTGACAATTTTAAAATTTTGGAACTTACACCATCCAGACCAGTAGATTTCTGTGGATCCAGTTTAGATAGTGATTCAAATACATAATCTTGACTAACAGGGGGTATTGTAAGTTGAACAGTAGTTGGTAATTTACTGTCAATAAATTCTTTAAGCTTATTTAAATTAGGAACAGAGATATTCACTGTTATGTACTGTTGGACAACTGTTGAGAAATAATCATTTAGGCATTCACAAATGTCAGTAGATCTTGTAAGGTTTACATTATTTTCTTTTAAGCAAGTAGGTGTAGATTTAGGATCTGTGGGAGCCAAATGATCTAGATGTTTCCATAATTTGGATGAATCTCCTTTACTTTTTTCAATACATGTTCTAGGGTAAATTTGCTTTGCTTCTCTGATCATTGTAACACACTTATTGTGAGCAAGTTTGTAATTTATAAAATCATTATTTGCCTTGTATTGGTCTCTTTTTTCATACATTGAAGGATTTCATATGACATCCAATCAGGCTGTTTAATCCTTTTCACCCTTTTGGTTTTCAAAAGCAGATGTTTATCAATAACATCTTTGAACAATTTATACCAATATTCCAGACTATCGTCAATATCTTCTGTGCTATTAGGCTCCAGGGGCATTGTCGCAGATCTTCAAGAAATGCTTCTTTATTAAATGATTTATAACATCTATATTCCATGCTGGTGTGGGAATGTTTTGTTCCAAAAGAGTTCTTGAAGACAACGCAGGTGGGGTAATGATCACTTATGTCAATTTTAGGAACTTTGGTTCTTCTCACCTTATCCGAAAGGGTAGTAAAAATGTGATCAATTAGTTTGGAGGAATTCAAAGCTACTCTGGTTGGCTCTTTAATCAATTGTTTCAGTTGGTAGTTTTCAGTCATATCAAGCCAGTCTTTGTTGGCAGAGTTATTTATCATCAGATCAATGTTGAAATCACCTAGGATGGTTAGCTGGTAGCCTTCAATACATGCTTTTGTTAATTGAATTTCAAAATTTTCTAGCCACAGTGCGAAGTCATAGTCAGGATTTCGGTAAGCAGTACATACCAGATGTACAGGCCATTTTGATGGACATAACTGGATCCACACTGGTTCAACATCTTCTCCAAGTCATCTCTTCTGATGTATGGGATACCTTTTCAATATAGACTACAATACCTCCGGTCCGCACCGTCAATACGTTCTAGTTTATAACAAGGAATTTTTATGTGTGAACTCTTGAAGCTATCATTTAACCACGATTCAGTTATGGCAAGAATATGGGTTTCACGGCCAGGATTTTTAAGTACAAGTTTCACTTCTTCAACCTTAGTGTTGTCTCCAGATTGTGCAATACTTCTTAAGTTCCACTGCGTAAGCTTTAGACCACTTGGTAAATCACTGCATAGGGTTATTCGACTTTATTGTTCTTCGTCTAGTTCAGGACCTGGATTAGGTTCTATATCCATTGAGATCGTTAGATCTAATAGCAATTATTTTTTCAGGTTAAGCGAGGAAGGTTTGAGCATTTAAGTTCCATTTGACAATAGGTCGTCGAATTCTATATCGAACGATTGAAGTCAACTTGAAGTGGATTGTTGATGAAGAAGCAAAATTCAGGGCTAAGGCGCTTGATATTCCTGATGTAGGATTCAGGTGGTTATATATACCATGAAAGTTTAATTATTCCCTGGGGAATTTCGACTGTTGCATTTGCAACATATTCTCTCAGAATGCAGTAACACGCTGGCGTCATTTCTATTTTGTATGTATGTACCAAGACGTGGGTGACGTTTGGTAAAGGTGATGTTACACGGGACGACTTTTAACGACAATTTTTAACAAAACACTGTTGCACAAAAATCGTGGGACAGTAAACGACAAAATTTTTTGTACAACATTGTGCACAAGGGCGGTGTTACACTGAACGATTTTTCCGAATTGAAGTTACGCAACATCTACCTCCCAGGCTTCGGCATAGTTTCGCATTACACGACCAAAACAAATTAACATAATGACGATAACGCTTCACAAGGGTTTATTATAATGTTGCTGATATTGGAGTTTAGATGAGGAGGAACCGAAAGAACGTTAAAAAGAACTCTGGACAAGAGCTTGGATAAAGAGAAGGCCTGAATCACTCCATTCGTCAGATTATGACCATGCACCTAACATAACTGGTTTCTAAAAGGGAAAAATCCCTGTAAAACCTCCATTGTGGCGGTATTTTAATTTCTTTTTCACGCTTTACTTCCCTCAGCATCGAAGGTCTTAGAAGCCTCCATATGGCAGAGTTCGCTAATTATGTATTACTGGTCAAATGCGTCGACTAAACGGCATTTTTCTTGGCTCTTTGCTGTTTTCTCGACTTTTCCAGTATTGTTATCCCACAAAACAGGATTAGCTTCTAAAAGCTTTATCAATTTCACTCTTTGAAGGTCACTCTTCGACTACGCTGATTTTGTTTGGGGCGACAAAAACAATCTAGTTTTAATGAACCAAATCCAAACAATACATAACTGTCTGGCTAAAGTCATTTTGGACTTACAGCCGAGATCCTCTGCTACCGAAGCTTTGCGATCTCTGAATCGGTATCCTTTGGTTGTCCGCAGAAAATTCCATCGATGTATTATGATGCACAAGTGCTTGAATGGGGGATTAGATTTCGACTTTAATTTTAAATATATCTCCGATGTACATAGCTATAATACACGTAATAAACAGAACTTATATCTTCACAAAGCGAACAGAAATTACGGTAAACTTACTTTTACCTATCAGGGAGCCACGGATTGGAATATGCTCCCTCCAGAGATGCATAGTATTACTGATTTTAGAATTTTTAAACTGAAATTAAGAAAACTCTTATTCGTCTGACTTACATTTTAATACTGAATGTTTAAATTTTAATTTTAATTTTAAATTTCAATATTGCATGCTGCATGTTCTCTTTGACGTAGTATATTCTCTGTATTTTAATCTAACTAGTTGTTCATATTTTGTATTTTAATTCAGGGCCCCGCTGAAAATCACTATTCTGTGAGTCGGGCACCCTGACAAAATATTGTCTTAATAATAATAATAATAATAATAATAATAATAATAATAATAATAAAGCTACTATCAATCACCGAGCTTTACAGTTTTACAAGTTTACTATCAATCACCGAGACCTAAGGGAACCCTTAGGTCTCGTTCAATTTCCGACATTTTGTTTACATTCTTGCACTATTTTACTGGTTGTTTTTCTAGGTAAATGCAAGGGACTCGGGGAAATTGTTGCGATAAAAATTGTCGGCTATGCTGTTACACGAATCAACTGTACCGCAATCCACGCAACAATGTTGCGAGCATTTGAAGCTAGTTCAAAGTTATGCAACATATGTTGCCGCGGTAATTATTGCGCTAAAAATCGCTCGTAAACACCAGTGCAAGATTGTTGCGTTAAAAATCGTCCCGTGTAACATCACCTTAAAACAAAGAGAAAACAGCTTTCGTATACTTCGATCGAAACATTCATGACCCCATTTCAGTCGGAAAAATACTTGACTTGACGTCATTCTTCTTTCTATCATAGCATACAGACACTCAAGCAATTTGTTATTTGTTAAACAGACACGAAAGCTATATTCTATTTGCTTTATAAAATAACGAACGCTTTCTCGAGTTTTCGTGACGCCATTAACGTCTCTGTACACTTTAGCAAAATGAAATGGGGTCAGAGAAAAGATGAGGTTCGTCCAATCACAGCATGCGTATATACATAAATACTCGCTGCAAATTTTGGTCCACTAGTCACCTCGCGTGTAAATGGACTCCACGCGCGTTGAGATTAGTACCCTTGCACATTTTTGAAGGTTCTGAAATATTGAGCAGCGTACGGTCTGTCTCGACGATTGTTGAAGCTATTGTCCGAACAGATTTATTTAAAAAAACTCTCAAAAACGCAGATATCCCTGGATAAAACGCTAATGCTTATGTACCAAAAACGCCTTTTTGGTACATAAACATTGCTTGGATACGTATAATCAAAATCTTGAAACATTCTTTTAACCGCAAAGGATAAGACTTGTTCTGATTTCTTCAGCCGTCGAGGGTTATTATTTATAAAATGTTTTTGTTTCAAATATGGAAATTAGGAAAGACGAAGTTATAACGTAAATATGGTGACCAAAAGTTTAAATACAAATAAATTAGCTTGTGTAAGCGGAAAGTGTCAAGGCCGAGCGAACTGAGGCACGGCAATATTTATTTGCGAGTTCTGAAGTGCCAGGTTCAAGCCCTGCCTGCAGGATTCGCTTCTTTTGTCATGACATTGTTGCTTTCGTATTTTCTGTTCTAAGCTTGTTTTTAAGTTTTCTCTTCTTGGTTTTCTTTGCAATTCCCATGACGCAAAAAGTTAATATTCACATCAAGAGTGTTGTTGATTTATTTTTTACTTATTTAATTTTACTTTCTGTGCTTTGAAAGCTGTTAATCATATGATGTTCCCCAGTTCGCTAAAGTAGACTGCTGAAGTACGAGGGTCTGAATAGATTGATACAAGATTTTCGGCGATACGTCAGTTGTAATAGTCCATTTTCATCGCTTTCATAACGATGTTTGGCTAACGCTTAACTTTTCTGGGTTTCCAGTCGTAATAAAGGTTTGTCGATTGGCCTTTTAAATCTAAATTTTAGCCTCTTTGACAGCCTTTACAACTCACCAACTTCATTCTCATTCTCTCAGGATATGGTGGACAGTGGACGAGCGCTGGGTTGCATGCAGGTACTTCTAGTTATAACCACTAAAACGTGGATGCCACAGCTTGTTATTTCTTGCTTACGGAATGCCACCTCATACTCAGTTTTACGCACCCTCCATGAAACAATTTTGTCCAAGAACCTCGTCTTAAGTTGCCTTAATAGAGAATTGAAGTTTAGATCACAAAGCCGATGTTACGCAGGACGAATTCAATTCTCTTCACGTCAGAATAACTGATACACGAGAATTTTAAGATAAGTTTTGAGATACTAAACAACCAAGCGCCCATGAGTTTTTAATACAACCATGCATGCTTGAAATTCAGAACATTTGACTCCACTTTACCACACTTCACCGAAAATTAATAAATCAAAATTAAGTCTGATTTATAAATATAAGTACGGTAAAATGCAGTAAAGGGATGTCTGGTATAACTAAATACACCACCGGTATGGTAAATTGAGCTGAGATGGAAGAATTTCACCAAAGTAGTCCCATGAAGCGTTTATGTCAAGCCTAATAAACGTCCTTGCACAATATTTGTAAGAAAATTTTCAGCAACTAATAACCTAAGATGCATTTTTACATATCAAGTGCATAGACCCATACTTTCATTTTCAGACAAACATCGACAACTTAAGTTGGAGCAGTTCAAAAACAGTTCCCTCGATATCGCACAAAAGATGAGCATGATGAATTTAACCCCATTCCCCCTCTTAATGTTGTTTACATAAAAATAAACACAATAGGTGATTCGGAAGGACGGCATCGAACACTGATAAAGGGGGATAGGGATAGTGACTAGTACATCCATTTTGCTTCAACAAATTTGTCAGTGATTGTAGGTTTGAATGAAAGTATCTGAATAACAGCGCGGATTAGAAAATTAAATTCGTGCGGTTTAAACTTCCCATCTACCAGACTGAGTCTGGATCGTGTGTAATGAATAGTACTACAACTTGATTGATCGTGAACAGTTACAGATCTTCACTGTTCTTTCGGCCTAATATCAAGCTTCGCTTAATAGGTAAAAAGTTCAACGATTGGTAACTGCCGTGACTGATGTCAAAAAATTCCAATGTTTCGAGTAAAGGCCCTTGGTCAGCAAAGAAACGTGTTCTGAAATAGGAATGGCAACTAGACCAGCTTTTATACGAAAAGGAGTCATATTATAAATAACTATACCAATGAAATGCGAGAGACAAAAACCAACAAATCAACGACTAGGTAATGACAAAGAAGTCATTTACTATTTTTAACAATGAACAATCCGGTGTTGGGTTAAACCCCCAAAGGAATAGAAATATGTATGCAGTAATAAATAATAACAAAAACAGGGGAAACAGTGTGCAAGCTGATGTTTTTATCGGCCCATTTTAGACAAAGACAAAAACTTAACATGGGTTAAATAAAAGAAAAACGTTGGTTGAGTCCATGAGGATGAGTGGTTCCTAACTTAAAAATGAGACATCTTTCTTGTCTCTAGCGGTTATCGTTGCCATCAGAGATGGATGAGATGGCAGAAATTTTCATGTCCGAAATAGAATGGATAGCACTATAGGAATCTCGAGCGACAGGCTTGTCAACATCGTTGGTTCTTACGGAACGAAGATGTTCTGCAAACCTGTCAGAGAGACGTCGGCCAGTCTCACCGATGTAGAGTTTATGGCATTTGCTGCAGGGTATGCAATAAATGATGTTGGACGAGGTACATGTGAAATTATGTCGGATGGTAGAATTAAATTTGGATCCAAAAATGACGGTAGTTTGACTAAGAACAGCACATGTGTTACAGCTGGCTCGACCACAAGAAAAAGTGCTGGCTGGTATGGATGAATTTTGTTGGAGGACATTGTGTACTAAACAATCACGAATGCTTTTGTTACCCCGATAGGAAATCAATGGACTATTGGTGAAAATAGACGAGGTCTCGGAATCACTTTTTAAGATGCTGAAATTGCGAGTGATGATGTCCCTAAATTTGTAGTTAAAGGGATGAAATGTAAGGACTAAGGGAACCTGTAGAAAAGGTTGCGACATCTCGATCACTGTAAAAATAAAGAGAAAAATTCACCGAATTTCCAAAAACACTTTCCAAAGGACGCTTCCGATGATACTCGCGCGAAGGGAAGTAATCGAATAATACCTTTGCACCAGTTAAGGTTTAGTTCCAACGGTTCTTGCATTACGATAAGTAATCCAACAATTCAGTGCCCGATCACTGCTTCACTGGCTTACTCAATCTTGCTCAAGGAATATCACCTTCCACTAAAACTATTTCATAATATTTGTTGGGCTAGTATCTTCCAAGTTAGGTAAAATTTTTTCCCGACTGTCGGCTAGATTATCGACACGGCGTCCCCCAAAGCGTCCCCTCAAACATACAACAATGCACGGCGCGCATCTACCTAGTAACCAGTCCTTTTAATTTATTGCTCATTTCCGAACTTGCTAATAAGCAGCCTATCGTTAAACTCAGCAAATAATTAAAAATCGAATACCTGAAAGCCCCACAGCCAGACTTGTTTACCCCTTGAACACGAAACCTAGATATTAAGAAAGGGATATACGTGTATTAGAACTGATGTGGTTAGAGAGGATACTGAAAATAGAACACACTCAAGGAGGGTAGCTTCTTTATCAAAGTCGTCAAATATGTCACAGACTGGCAATTTGAAAACACTTTAAATGTACCCAGACCTTTCAGCATCTCCAGATGCAACAATGCCACGTGAGTGTAACCCAGTATCAAGTCCGATACTTAATACAACATTTCACAGTTCATGCCGTAATTTATGAGCGAATGCTTAAATCACATTTAAGTTTATTTTATCGAAATCAAAGAATTTTTCTGTCCCAAAGTCTTCTATAGTCACCAAGATTATAAAAAGACAATATGGAATAAGTATGTTTAAACATGGTAAAACACTGTTGCGTTTGTGTCAACACTTCTCATCTTTAACGTTGATCTCGTGAAAGAGTCATCAAAGAACAGCTTTCAATCGCTATTCATCAACTTTTCGACCAACCAGTCAATAGCAACGTCAAGAGAACAGTCTCAACTGGAATAGGAATAATCACTTCCTCCTCTGTTGTTCTCAAAGGAGATTTGATCTTTAAATTCCCAGCGACAAGAGAAAGCCTCTAATTCTCCCTTCGTCAGCTCGCATGAACAAACATCATTCCCTTATTAGAACACCGAGCGAACATAGATAGAAAAGGATTTTATAAAACACAAATTATATTTATTTGTTAATCGTGGTATGACAAAGTAATATCATGACATGTGATTATATATAAATATTCCCTTAAGCGTTGGCTGGATTAGTCCCACGGAATTACGTCCCTTGGTAATTCTACAAATGCTCCGTTGGCTTTCGGAGACATAATTACTAATTTCTCTCCTTCCATAGGATTACTTGAAATAAAATACAAAGAAATCGTTTGTCACTATCCTTTGGTAAGCCCGATCATTAAGAAAATCAGACATGAATTTCAAAGTTTTTCAAAAGTTGTTCTCCATCTATTTAACCGCTACTTTACACCAGGACTCAACAGACCTTTTGCAGCTGGGCCAAGGACACTTTACAAAGTAATATCTTCAGAACAAGCAATATCTACTACATTGACGTTTGTTTGGGTGTTAAAAACTTCACTGTTCTCCATGTTTTCCTGTATTTCGCTGTTTTGTTTTATTTTTGGCCAGCTACAAAGGTCTGACCTCCTTCAAAACCTGCACTAATCAGGGGCGGCGGAGAGGAATTTCGAGTGGGGAGGGGAGTTGAGATAAAAATACAGCCTTTTTCATGCTTCACCATAGAATTTCACAAAAAAAGTGTTCTACAACGTTGTTGTTTCCAAATTATATTTGGAAAAAGGTGGGAGGGCTACAGCCCCCCCAGGCCACGGCTCCGCCGTCCCTGCTAATAGTTTACCTGTATTGAGTGTTAGGCTGAAGACCTAACAACGTATACTCCAATGTTTTAAAAGGTTTCTCGTCTATATCTCGAGACGTTTCGTTGCCACTTGGCACGTAATTTTCTACTTGGTGACCAATAATATCAATATTATAAGACGTGATGTCCGCTCCGCTGTTGCACGGCTCACGCCACTGTAACGTAAGTGATGAAGAAGTCTGCCCCACCTGGACAAAAATAAACATAGGAAAACGGAAACAATAAAACACCTTCCCTAAGTATCTAAACTTTGACCATACACATCCATAAGTATGGATCACGCTGATTTATATAATTATAAAGGTTATTTTAAAGATGGGATTTACTAGAGGTCTTTTAAATAAATATATATCATTAGGAAAAGTTATTTAATTATTTTTAATAGAAACGTACTAATAGTCTAATGCAAATACTGCATATCTAAAAGAAATAAAGAAATCTAAAAAAACACTGTTTTTGCCAATCATGCAACATCTTCCCACATTATCATTAGCTAGCAACAAGACCTGACCTACGACCGTAAGCATTTATACCTTTTGATTGATCGGGTATGTTGGGAAAACATTAATTGAAAATGTACGCTAATTATTTGGATTAATGAAAAACTGGTTTTGAATATTGAAATAGATTGATCTCACCACTTTCAAATGTGTAATTTGTCCCGGCGGTGCAGCCGGGGTTTTACAGGAGGCAACATCACTCCAGCAGCCATAGCCAGCAGCGCTTGAAGCCTAAAAAGACAACGGAGCCTTGTAGCTATGGAAAACAAGGATGAAGATAACTGGCCTTGCAGATATCTCACTCACTGGACAATAACCGAATGAACAAACAAAGGAACGGAAGAAGGAAGTAATGAAAAGGGGTAAGGAACGAGCTAGCAAGCAACCGAGCGAATGAACGAATGAGCAAACGAACGATCCCACAAACAAACAACTAACGAACGAACGAACGAACGAACGAACGAACGAATGAACAAACGAGCGGACAAACCGACGAACGAATGAAAAAACAAACGAAAGAACGACCGAACCGTAATGTTGTTGTTAAGATATGCACAGTTTATTCATCTTTAGTTATTCAGTCTATTTAATTTACATATGCTTATGTGTATAAGCACACGCTGAACCTTTAGAAAGCGTACTACGAGTTAAACACAACATAGTATCAGGGGTGGAATGCTTAAGAAGAGGAAACAAAATCTAGCCTTCTTGGCCAAGTTTTTAGATAAAAAAACTAAAGCAACCTACTGAGCCAGATGACTTGACGGATGGCAATCCGGACGAATGATGGAAGATGTCGTGACAAAAGATAGATTTGTATACGGATGTCTGCATGAAAATCGGGCCACAAGAGGAGAAATGCAGCACTCTCCATTATATTACTTCATAAGATGGTAGGAACATTCATCACACACTTCAATTTACGGAAGATAAAATCAAAAATATAGAGTCACTTATGCTGAAGTTTGAATACACTTGCATTCCGAAGCAGAACAAGAGAATAGAGATGTGACATGTTTGAGGAAGTTGATCATCCAGGTTAGTGTAGTCTTGAGAAAGACTGTTGGTTGAAGTGACTAGTCACTTCAACCAACAGTCTTTCTCAAGACTACACTAACCTGGACGATCAACTTCCTCAAACATGTCACGATTCTCCCAGGTTCAAACCATTTACCTTAGAATAGAGATGTATAAGTTTGACAAACGAGCACAAGGTGTGACTGAACCAATCGACCAACATCTAACTGAACTATGGGTTTTTAGCATAGAATTGTAGATTTGATGATTTGTATTTGCATTAGAGGTGTGCTAGAAAAGAATACCTCAGCAGCTGGGTGCCTTTTGAAGGCGTAGCAACTGATATCGATAATATTCTCATTTGGGGATCTACTGATGAGGAGCAGCATCAAGATTTAGGAGACAACTTCCATTGTTATGAGATGATTAATCTAACTTTAAACAAAGAAATGTGCAAATTTAAAGTTAGCGAAGTTTCGTATTGTAGACGGAGTTAAACCTGATTTTCAAAAGATCAGAGTTTTGGAAAAAATGCCTATACTCCCTGTAAGAAGAATATAGAAAGATTATTTGGAATAGTAAATTACTTTTTAAAGTTTTTCCCCAGCTGTTCCTGTACTACAGCTCCAATTAGCGAATCATTTAGAGAGCAAAAACGAATTTCAGTGATTGGCTTAAGAAAATAAAACCTTTGCCAAAATCAAAGAATTCTAACTAGACGACCAGGTCCAGTTCTCAAGTACTTAGGCGTGACAAAGCCAATAACGGCGAGCTGTGATACATCTAAGAAAGGACTCGGTGTGGTGTTGCTACAAGACGGAAAACCAGTCGCGTATACATCTCGGTTCGTGTCTGAAGCTGAGACCAGACAAGCACAGATCAAGAAGGAACTATCAGCTGCTCTCTCAGATTAATAGAGGGTTTCAACCAAGGAATCTTTATAATGCTTCTCCGAGACTAAAAAGAATAGCGTTAAGATTATAGAATTAGGTTTACGTGTTACGGCACCAACCAGGAAAGGAACTTGTTTTGGAGATACCCTATCTAGGGCACCTCTCCACGATCAAAATGCTCCGATGGAGAATGAAATCATATAGTATGTACCTGCACTGCTTGCCAATCATCCTCTCTCAGATGAGATGCTGACAAAGCTAAAAATCGCTGCACAGAAGGGTGAAACATTGCAGCAATTCGAACAGGCTCAACGGATGGCTTAAAATCAAACACGAGACGTCAACAAAAGATTCGCGAATATTGGAACTACAGAGAAGCAATGTCGGAAGTTGATGGTATTATTTTGAAAAGTGACAGGATTATTGCTTCACGACCTCTAAGTCAAGAAATGCTAGGACGAATTCACACTGGTCACATCGGTACAGAAAAGAACACGAGATGGGCACGAGGCATCATATTTCGGCCAGAAATGGATGCACAGGTCGATGAAATAGTACCAAAATGACCAATTTGTTTAAAGTATTGTCCATGATATCCGAAAAAGCTAAGGATTCCTCAAAAAATTCCATCCATCGCTTCGCAGCTCGTAACGAATGTTTTTTTCCTGCGTAAGTATCCAAACCCATAAGAAATAAAGAGGAACAATGGTCCAAAGATACAACGACAAGTGTATATCATCCACAAGCTAATGGATTGGCAGAGCTGTTCAGACAGTCAAGAATCTCTTAACAAGACCCGAAAGTGATGGAAAAGATGCATATCTCAGTATTTTTTAGTATCGCAACTCTTCTGTTATTGATATTGCCTCACTAACCCAGACGTTAATGAGTCGAAGATTAAGATCCATTGGAATCACAACAAAAAGATAGCTAAAACCTCGTGTGATTGGTGCAAATGCTCCAGACATGGTATTTTGACCGAACGTACAAAGCGCTACGTTTCCATTCAGGAGAGAAAGTTAGAGTTCAACATGCAAGACATTAAGTAGCGTCCTGCTGCAGTACGACGAATGGAGGAAACATTACGTATGAAGAGAAAGCACCTCATTAAAACAGAGGAGGAGTATTCTAGTCATTTTAACCTTAAACATTTCGATGTTCCTGTCCAAAATGTGAAAGATCAATCAGCACCACATAAAGGCCGATTTCCACTGGGTGCAAAAAGTCGCACAGGCGATGTCGTTCTTTGAGTCGACTGGGTAATATTAGCTGACGCGGATGTCGAATGGAAAAGTTGACTTCAAGTTAACTTTTTCGCAGTAGAATTGTCACCCGCACGACGTTTTCCACCAAGTGGAAGTCAGCCTTAATCTGGATTCCCACTTGCGAATAAATTCGTGCGAATCGACATTTCTTTGTATAAATTGCATAGGTTTCTCATTAGTTACAGACGACAGTCCATGAGACAAAAGAAAAGTTCGATTCGCGTAGAAAAGTGGAAAACTGGCTTTAAGCAGCCATTAGAATCAGCAAAACCGGTCAGAAGCAGCGCAGAATCTCGAACACTATTTCCAATAAAGACCAGATGAAGTATAGAGCAATCAACAAACAAATTACGTTTGAAGACTACAAATTGTAAGCATTCGTAATAAGTTAGAATTTAAAAAGAATACAAAAAGAGGACATATATTTATTTATCGATTTAATATTTATTTATTCATTCTTTATATGTTTATTAATGTATATCTGTATTTATTTATTTATTTACTTACTTATTTATTTATTAATTTGTTCATTTATTTATTTGCTTATTTATTTTGGGAAGTTGAATGACATATTATATACAGTGGAACCAAGCTTTACGGCCACGACGTTATTACGGCCACGACGTTACTACGGCCAATTTTTTTTGTCCTGATCAAACGCCCAGTTATTACGTCCATACGAGCAACGGCCACTTTTCAAAAACCAGACACGTTATTTCTTTCACAAATTTACCCCCTTAATGCGGCCAGTCTGGCAAAACGCGAATGTTGAACGACCTTTAAATAGCAAAAAACCCACTAAACTTGACACACAATGACAACCATTGATTTGAAAAGTGACATGTCAAGAGATTCACCACTATAAAAATGCGATCCCGTATATTAAAATGCATATTTTAACAATATCAAAATAAAATTTGGCAAACTGCTAGGTTGATTTTATTGGAGAGTAACATGTTCCTTCGAATTCTACCTATGCTTTTCTCCTTGACCATGGTCTATGTTCACTTCTGTCTTAGAGGTTGCTGTCAATATCTCCCAGTCTGCTTAGCGTTTCAAAGTTTTATGCCTTTCTTCTAAATTTACATATACAAGGAATTTCCTTGGGATGACAGATGAACGATCGTCAAACTCTCTCCTCAGGAAAACGATTTCTGAGCCCGACACGGGGATCGAACGCGCAACCTTCTGATGACCGGTGAGAAGGTTGCGGGTTCGATGTCCGGTCTGGGGCTCGAACGGCCATCAGAAGGTTGCAGGTTCGATCCCCAATCTGATCTCACCGGTCATCAGAAGGTTGCGGGTTCAAATCGTTTTTCTGAGGATAGACCTTGACGATCATTCATTAATCATCTCAAGATATCCTCCAAGCTCTCACACTTCTAAAAATATAAATTTCAACAAGGAATTTCCATTCGTTATCCGTCACCGCGATTTACAACCTTGTCAACAACTTTGACTTCTTATAAAAGTCAGTTTTGTTTACCTTCTATGCTCTAGATACTCACTAATAGTACGTTTTACGTCATATTTCATTGTACCTGTAATTACATAACTTGAAAAAGACGAGCTACAAAACTTGACACTATCCGGTTCATACGGCCACCCCGTTAATACGGCCAGATTTTAATAATACGGCCCCGATGGTGGCCGTATTAACAGGGTTCCACTGTACATAATTTATTCACGTTCAGTTACTCCGTCATATCAATTTACATAAGCATACGCACATAACTACAACCTGAGATGACCCTTTAGAAGAAGTCATTAAAAGTTACGCTCGACACAAACGAACAAATGAACGATCGATCGAATAACGAAGTGGATGAAACAAACGAGTGGGCAAGGGGGCGGTAAAGTGTGTCGGTGAGCAAGTGGACAGATGGGTGGACGATAAAAAGGAATAAGAGGTTTACAACACTGGTTTTTCGATTAGAAGTACTGAATTTTATTTCATGACCTAAACAAAGAACTAAAATTCACGAATCATCCTTTCAGCTTCCCACTTTGAACAATAAAAATATCGTTGGAATATCATTTAATTTCCTTTCTTTAAGGAACATAATGCTTCATTACGAGAAGTGGTAACATAATAATAATAATTGTAGGAAAGATACAAGCACGAAAACTTGTTATCCAAACTAGAGACAATAAAATGTGTCCTTAACAGAAGAGCAAACAAAAATTGCGTAAAGAAACTAGGTGAAAGTGTACCAAGTTGAAGATCAGACGTTCATAGTTACCTGAACTCTGAAATAATACATGGTGGACGGCAGAATGCACTTCTTCACATCGTACCAATTGTCAACACCACTATATAACTGATGGAAAAATACTGTCTCATCGGTAACAACCTAATGAATTGCATCTTTTTTACCTTACTTCATTCACAAAAAATGTTAAATTGAATTAGGGTTGAGAGATTTATCAGTCTTAAAACGCCTGCTTGTTCTCATAGACAAATTTGTTGAAATTATCCTGAGATTTTAATAATCTTTAATTTCATAATAAAGACGTTTAAATAATGACAGTGAGTACAAAATCAAGTCCCGCCATCGAGGGCAACTGCCTATTAAAATCAAGCAGGTATTAAAGTAAAGCTCGTTCGGAATGACATGTTGGAAGGTAAATTAAACTCTGTCTCTTTACAATCCCTCTTGTATCAATCACTAAATTCTCCATCAAACAGACATAAATGTGTCTGAATTCGGCATTCTTTTTCAATAAAAGTAGAGTACTGCATGCGCAGGATAAGGACACAAAATGCAAGACTACAGTGTCACTGTTTTATCATGCAAGGAAACAAATATATAACGAAGATGAACTGCATATCTTGCTAATGTATTGTTTCGCTGATACTTTTTAAGACAAAGTCGTCTCAAATGTATATTCGTTCTCATTAAATCCCAGTTCTTTCAGCGAGCGAATTCAACGAAGTAACTCAGGTAGCTTTTAAATCGCGTTCGCTTTTTAAACTCACCGAGTCCGATGTCTCATTCAAAAGTCGCGGTTCCACGTGCGATGTTTTGCTTGCACTGAGGATGCAACTTTTGTACAGACTACGGAATAGCTAGTAAAATTTACTGGAAAAAGTTGCAAGTAATCCGACCAGTTGAGTTTTGGCGAAAAAAGGTCCACTGGCGTAGCCACTCTATGACCTTTCTTAGCCACAGAGGAGCGAGTAGTTTATCATACACTTTTGAATAATTACCTATCTAAAGTCTCCCATATGTCGTAGATTAGGTAATAATTTGCTGCCAATATTTTTTGCATTGCGGAGCTACTGCCATGCTTTGGAGTTCCGACATATTTTCCAAAGGTTGCAACTCCAATGCAAACAAAACTTTCCACGTGGGGCCGTGGCTCAATGTCCTCGTACTAAATTGTTATCGAAATAAAGCTATACTGCTATAAAAATGCTATTTTTAAATGTGACACCGCTGAATGAATAACTTTTCGTTGTTGATATGCACTGCACTAAACACAGCATTAACCCTTTCGGGTCCATACCCGACTTTGGTATTTTACTCTGGTTAACGCCAGACGATTTTACTCGTCCTGGGGAGACCTCTTGAACAGGAAAGGGTTAAGACAAAATTTTTAACGTTTATCAATGAAAGTTCAACAAATAAAATAACACCAACTAACCTTTTCAAATGGACCTTTACAGTTTTTCGCCCACTCAAGATTGTAACCAGTAACTGGAGTGCCATTGTCTTTTGGAACCTTAATTGATGTAAATACACTTATGAAAACAACTGGCCCCTTTCATTAGATGATACACACGCGACTGTATAACGGGACATCCTCATAACGGTTTGATGTCCAACGGTACCTATTTTGATTCCTTTTGATGGTTTCTTTCATAGCCGGATACAAACAAACAAACAAACAAACAAAAAAATTCCATAAATACGCTTCTACTGCCTAATAAAGAAATTTGAGTAATTTTGGGTTTAGTCGAGAGAAAAACTTAGCCTAGTTCGGGACAAACCAAATACCGTAAGTCTCTCCTAATACTCTTCGCAAGTGATTGTAGTACAAAATCAAATTTAACAAAATTTTATATGGCAATTTAATATTTTTACGGCAAACACAAGTTCGCTTGCTCCATTTACATGTTAAGTTTCAAAGCATTTTTTACCTTCCAGGATATGTTGATTATGCTTGATGACCGACATGCTGGTTCCAATTGCTGGACGGTATCAGGTGCTCCAGGACCAGTGCTTATACATGAGACTTCTGAGAACTTGCTATCCTGTTTATAAGAGAATGGTCCAGCAGTTATTTTGGTATGATGTAGATAGATATTATAAAAATAAAAGTTCGAAATGTCTCGATCAGTAAGTTTCCCAATAAGGTTAAGTGCATAGTGCGCGAACAAAATGTTAATCGCTTAGTGACTGGCTGTATGGAGGAAAATTAGATTCCTTTCAAGAATCAATCCCATCCAATAACCAAGTAAAACGTTATGAAAACAACAGTCGTGGACATCAAGAACAACACTGCATCACCCTGTCACGGCCACCTCATGTGTTGAACGGGTAGGCATTTCACTCCCATCACAGTCAAAGGGTTGTGTACTGCCAATATATATATATATATATAAGCGGGAAACTGATGTTTCGAGCGAAGGCACTTCGTCGGAGTGAAACGTAAGCTCAAACGTCAGTTTCCAGCTTACATATTTTTTTTTAGCAGTACACAACGCTTTGGTTGTTTCTATATTTCATAAACAACTACCTATGCAGCACTATTTTTATATCACTCTATCAAAGTCCCGTAAGGTGCGCCAGCGTGCTACATTGCAATGTTGCACTTCTGGTCAAAAAATGTTGTCCTCCGACCTGTCAGAGGACAACAGATTGTATAAAGGTATGTAACTATAAATCATCTGTTTCAAAGCGTGCCCTTCGTACGCGCAAACCAGGCTACTTAACAATTACACGAATCAGCCAGCCAACCAACCTGACTAATGTCATCGTCAAAGTCTATTTCAGAATCATCCTCAGGGCATTATGAAATGATAACTTCACAATTAACCTACACTGTTGAAGTCAACTGAAAAATGTTGACTCGAGCGGGATTTGAACTCGCACCTTCGGGATACCGGTCCGCCGCTCTACCTGTTGAGCTATCGAGTCCACAGGGATTGGAGGCGAGTTTCTATCCAATTTAAGTGCACGAAATATTCTCGCGACAACTTAACGCTATCCATGAGATTGGATGTGCAGTGTTTCAATTCTATTTCAGAATCATCCTCAGGGTATTATGAAACACTGCACATCCAATCTCATGGATAGCGTTAAGTTGTCGCGAGAATATTTCGTGCACTTAAATTGGATAGAAACTCGCCTCCAATCCCTGTGGACTCGATAGCTCAACAGGTAGAGCGGCGGACCGGCATCCCGAAGGTGCGAGTTCAAATCCCGCTCGAGTCAACATTTTTCAGTTGACTTCAACAGTGTAGGTTAATTGTGAAGTTATCATTTCATCGTCAAAGGGTTTAAACATTTCATTCATCGTTGTATAACACTGTTAAACGATCTGGAATGAAATGTTGACACTTTTTGCCCTAGTCATTAATGCACCACTGTTAAAAGTCCTCATGAACGCTGAACAAAAATGTGGAAACGTGTAATCCTTTGTGGGCCATGACGTCTTTCCTTCACGGATAAAAAAATGTGACGTGAGCCAGAGTAAAATAAAGAAGTCAGATACGGACCCAGAAGGGTAAACCCTCTGAATGCCATGCAGTTCTATTGTTGTTGAAGAGGTATATATACGTCCTTGGCACTTAAACAGCTAAGATTTGCTCAACAACGTTTAACGGCGTTGACATCATTGAACATGTTCGACTGAGCAACTTCAAATGGTATCGAACAGAATATCGATAGCAATTGACCAAAGTCATACATACAACAACTCAAACTGGGCAATAGGAAAATGAAAATTAGTAATAAGATATTATCCGCAGTGTACACTCGACTCGGTAGAACAGTACATACGACAAAGAACAAGTAAAACTAGACTAATATTAAAAAAAAAAGAAAAAGAATCCTTCTTACGCCAGCACTATTCTGAGCTCGAACACGAAAGGCGTAGTTACAGTTCGCTGGAAGTCCACTGGCACAGCACGAGGTTTTGGGACCGAAATAAATGTGTTTGAAGTCTAAAAGAGAAAATAAAAATAGAGTAGCTATCCCAACTGATCTTTAGGGAAATAGCCATGACATAGCATGCTTCGCTGCGATTGACGTAGTTGTTCCTAATGCGGTTGTTCGGCGGGCATGACATCCCAAATATACGTATAAAGGCAATTTTTGCGAAATTGCATGACGATTTGCCGGCCAAACTATTTCCAGGTTTATTTAAGAAGGACATCTGGAAGGAAATAAACAATTGTAGCGCCTATGCATGCAGCTCGTGATGCAGTTTCACTACATCTTTGTTCTTCAGCCCAGTACCCAACCGATAACAGACAATGAGAATAAAACAATCTTTTCAGCAAATTCTGGCGATAACGTTTGCGAGCGACACAGGCTCAAAACAGGTTACAAGAGGCCATACGTATATCTTTTATTTAAAAAGGTTATCTTTATAAAAATATATCACGAACGTTTTAGTTCTTTGTTTATCAGAATCGATGATAATCTATAAAGATCAAAAACTTTCCTAATATATTTTGATCCATTCAACACTTTTAAGTTAAAAAAAAAAAAATTATCTGGTAAATATGTCTCCATCAGAGATTATTTACCTGTAATCATCTTTACTAACGTCCATCGCGATGTGAAGAGTCTGAGTTAGCACGCTACGCTTTTTTGGGTAATTCATTTTTCTTTGTCTCGTAAAATTTTTGACAACCCCAACTGTTTGTATCCTAGTTACAGCCATGGTGATAGGCCGAATTTGTTAACTTACGAAAGAATTATCAAAATCGTTAAGAATGGTTTTCCACGATAAAGCAACGTTTCATTATTACGCATGTAGGAACGGGAACGAATAGGGTATAAATCGCAAAAATTTTGTGCCGACTGGCCCTAATAGAGCACTGACTAATCGCAATGGGAACATTAACTGCATAAAGGCGATCATTTGAGCTTTAAAATGTTAAAACCCGTGGTGAAGTGGAGAAAGCCTTAATTAGACAAATGTATTAAATGAATGCATTAAATGAAAAGGCAAGTAATTGTCTAAATGTCTCACTCCGGTTCCTCAATGTCCATCTTTTTCAATGTCCACCTTTTTCCATGCAAGCATAATCGTCAGATAATTTCAGAGATACCACCTCTCCCAAGGCTGCCTGAAAAACAGTCCGAGCCCCAAACTTCACTTTGTCTTGACAGCGTATACTTTTGCGAGGACGCTTGCTATGGCAATTTGAGCGGACGGGTTTCTGAGAGAACAGATGTCATAGAAATTAAAGAATCCGATAAGAGTGGAAACCTCTGGTCAGTTGCCGACTGTGACCAGACAGTTTATTTCGACTTTTTTTTCTTTTCGACAGTTTATTTCGGATTACCATTATTTAACCTCGTAAATAGCTATGATAAAAACTTATTTTTTCTCACGTATTACCGACATAAACGTTTTCACATAAAATAATGCACACATAGATTTCCCGCAAATTGCACTAACTACCACGCACAACATAAATTTGGCCTCAACGTGAATTCTGGTTTTCCTCTTATTTCTACCATAATCTCTAGCGTACCAAGAGCCTCTCTTTTGTCTGTGCAAGGGTAAGATAACCGTAATTAAAAGACTGAATGAAAGTGTAGTTTTGTTTTATGTAGTTGAAATGCTTCACCAAACGAGAATATTGTGCCCTAAACCGGGGATACTCAAGTTACAATGTCACCAAACCAATGTCGATGTTGCTAGATCAGTGCGTACTTGTCCAATAAAGCATTTTCTAATTGTAGACTAGTGAAAGTTTCCTGGACAAAGTTCTGAGGTTAGTGTTAAAATTGCACGAAACCAGAAAGATTTTATGATGCAAAGCTTAATTAAAATAGCCATGCAGTACGACACGAAATAAAACTGATAAAATTTAATCCTGGATTACCACTAATCACTTTGGGAATAACGGAGCTCAGTGACTGCAGTTTCTAGTTTTAGGAAGAAGAATTACAAAACACGTTTATTTATTACAAAGAAATGCAAACAAAAACAATGATAACGTTATGGTTGGAATACGGAGATAAATAGCACATGACACGGACGTATCAGGAGTAGTATGACAGGTTGTCATTTCTTTATCCTGAATTTTGAAATTCAGGGCACAACTGATTTTTTATCATTGCCTAACTTTGACATGACTCAAGGTTTCAGCATGAAAATCTGTGTTTCAGCTAGGAAAATCCTTTAAAGGGCTAGTCTGGGCTAAAACAAATTACGAGTGCTATTTGACTATTCTTTTTGTAGTTTTATTGAATGTGGCATGATTGTAAACACCATTGTTTCGAAATTGATCCCAAGCCATTTTCTGTACCATTAAAAGAAAGTAAAATGGCAGGGGGGAAGAAAAGAAAAGAAAAACGGTACCTTGTTCATCAAGTTTCTTCATCTGAACATTGTAGTTAGTAATAGTAGCCCCACCGTTGTAAGTTGGTGGATCTGCGAATTTAAGAGAAAATATTACTACATTAGCTAAAACCATTGTGCAAGATAGGTTAAATTATTTAAGGGTGAAGAGTAAAATAAGACCAAAGAAACAAAATTTGCAATGCATTTTCCCAGAATAAAGCATTATACATAAATCACAAGTTTTAAAGAATCAGATGAATGTTACATGTAGGCTGCATGCGGGAGTTTGCTGATATCACGCACGAAATGTGGACGTTTATCAAGCTCAGATCTCAGAAAAAAAATTTCCGAGCCCCAGACGGGGATGTAACCCGCAACCGTTTGATGGCCGGTGAGATGCTCTAACCATTAAGCTACCAAGAGTCAGGTGGCTAGTTACAGTATAAAGTGCTTCCTACGCGGCAGCCGATATATGTTAATAATCATGTCGAATAAAATAAATGTTACATGTAACCCTGATGTGGGAGCTTGGTGATAGCACATGCCAATCCTCCACTTTAACTCGCCATCTGAGTCTCGGTACCTCAATGGTCAGAGTGTCCCAGCGGTCATTAGAAGGCTGCGGGTTCGATCCCCACCTACCGTCTGGGACTATGAAATCGTTTTGCCGCTTCGTGTATATACTGCCTATTTCAGCCTGCTTTATATTTCGGGGTTTACATCACTTAGATCATGTATTCTAGATGAATCTTTGAAGACATTAAATTTCAAAGAAGCAGTTCTCCAGAGCATGATTACAAGGCTTGAAATAAGGCGACAGAAAACCAAAACTGCCAATCATGTAAACTTTCATTTCTTAAACCTTCGTTTCTAGAGCTAAATAATGTTAAACACTTAAATAATGTTTAAATGCCTTAATGGCCAATGCCCTGACTATCTGTCCAGCACACTGACGCGGGTTAGTGATATTTCTACGAGACAGTCGAGGCATGGAAGTTTAACCCTGAGATGCCCGAAATACTCGCGTGAAACAGAGGGAGGAAGGACTTTTGCTGTTGCGGCAGTGAAAGAGTGGAACAAGCTCCCTATTAAAATTAGGTCTAGTCAGAATGTTAAGATTTTTAAGAAAAATTATGTAAATTATCTCAAGGAATCATACATAGGACTTGACCATTTTTATATTTCTTAAGTCAACTTTATTTTAATATTTAGTTATTAGTCATTTCATTTTAATTTTTCGATTTTATGTATAGTATATTGAGGGCCACTAGTTTATCAGTTTTAACTGTAAAGTGTTTTACCCTCGTTAAATAAAGTTATTATTATTATTATTATTATTACCCCAGAGTAGTTCAATGGTATGAGGCTGTGGTTTTTGACTGTTTGATTCACGTGGCGCAGAAGGTTGATCGGGAATGACGGGAAGAGTCGTAATGGAGGCAACATCAGACCACTGTAAATTGAATGAGATATTTATAAAGTCAACAGCATGAACTGAACGATTCTTTCCACTCCAGAACAAAGAAACATCAAACTGCTTTTCACACCATTGTGTGATCTACAGGCACAAAATGTAGTTTCCTGCGCATGTTGTTTAACTGAGGTAATCTTCATTTCTTCATGACAAACAATAGACGCAATTAAAAAAATATGATAGTAAAGTATTTCCCCACGTTTAAGTCACAAAAGCACAGCACAAATTGCCTCTTAAAGGTCAAATTGACCTTCAGCAGACCAACTTATGCTCAGAAAGTTTCCTTACGCCAATACCAAGTTAGCTATATGACAATGAAGTCTTTTTTGGATAGATTGCGAGAGCAGTAGATGCAAGATGGCAAAGGCAAAGCTATATTATGTTGAGGAAGGTAAAGTAACAAGCACGATGGGGTGTGTAAATCATTGCTACTTACGACATGATTGTATGGAAGTTAAGCACTACTTACGGGACTCCGAAATTGAGAAGAAGCACAAGAAACTCTAACATTGTAAGTATGGCCAGGTAAAAGACTTTGGAGCTTATAGTTCATGTCCAATCCAGCATAAGCCTCATGAAATGGGCCTCCTAACAATCCAATATAATGTTAGTTTAAAAGAAAACACTGCCGTAGCAAAAAGCGTAAAAGGGAAGGGGAAAAAGAAGAGGTCAAAAGAACCAAAACCTGGGAGGTAGAAACAGAAATTACTCTCACCCTTTCCATCATCGATTTCCAAATGATAGCTCAAAATTTCGCATCCACCATCATCATTTGAAGGAGCTGGAATGCAACCACAAGAGCTAAAATGTTATCTGCTGAATTTCATAGTTAAAATTTCATTTGTCATACAATAAACTATTTGGTCCTTTTTTAGTATTTCTGTTAGTTCAATTTGCTACCAGGAAATAACAGTGCCTTGCAATCTTAGTACCACTTTGATTAACCTAACCACACATTTACTCTAAGCTTTATTGTCGTGGGTGCTGCTTGTGTTGTTGACATTGTTTCTACGGTGGTTGTAGTTACTAATATTCTTTATAATTTTGTGTATATGTTTGTGTTGATAGTGAATAAGTTAAAAACTTAATATTCCGTTGCCATTTGTAGTACACAAATTCAATATAATAAATTCAAAACGTCCCAAAGGACATGAAAAGTGATCACTTCACGTTCATTTAAACCCAGAAAAAGGTAGTTTCTACTTAACTATGCGTGCGCAGCACGATTTGAGTCGTTTACAGTTTCTTGACACTACACGTCCTTTTTATATACAAAAAGTGGGCTGAGGCGGTGTTCCCTAAACACTAGAAAAAAATGGTCACCGACATTTCCCGAGACTGTTTGCAAAGTTACCATGATACTACGCTTGGGATCAAAAGGTCATAGGATGTACTGATTTAATATTTCTAATTCGTCTTGTCCATCATTCTGGTGTACTTCCTTAACTTCATTCTTTTCGTGACCCTCTTGATAACCACAGCGCCCGCCACGTCTGTCTGATTTATATAACCTTATATATTTAACCGCATGTGTCATCAGCTCATGTCGTTTTAATGCTAACTCTTCGGGGATAAGATTTACTTATATGTCACAGTAATTTCCCCACAAAATGTTTTGAAACTTCTTTCATGTCCTTTGTCGCTGTCTTCTAATCAGCTTAGAAAGGTCCCACACCCGAGACTTTATAGGTGCGCACTGAAAAAGAAATTGATCATAATGCTTCACTTCGTACACACGCGGGAGAACAAGCTTGCACACAAAATAAATAATGCTATACCCACATGACGCACGATAAAAGGAGAATCAGTGCACCAGGTCAGAAATGATTTAGTAAAAATTTACTCACCCCAAGTAACTACGAATGACCTTGTATGAACTTTGCCTTCAAGAACAGGAGGTAGCATCACACCTAGACGTTGGTGAGACAGCAATTATATTTGTCGCAGTCATCACAATTTACGTTCGTATCTTATTGCACCACATCCAACTACATAACTTCATAGAATGTAGCATATTAACATTTCACCTGGGGGCTGAGATATTGTTGAATGGGTTATGACGTCACTCCATTTGCTCTGTCCTTGGCTGTTGATGGCTCGTAACTGAAACATTGGATAAAACGATCGCAGTATGCATGAATAATGGAAAAGAAACACTGAAAGAAAGAAACGAAGAAAGGAACAAGGGAAGGTAGAAACAAGGAAAGATAGAAAGAAAGAAAGCAAAGAAGAAAGAAAGAAGAGGTAGAATGAACACGAGCGAACGGACGAACAAACAAATACAAATAATGTAAACAGGACACAAAACTATATACGGCGGTTTATCTTGTAAAAGAATGAATTTGAATTACTTTTTGAACTACCTGTTTTTTTCGGCCTAGGCAAGTAGTTCTTAAAGATGTGAAGGGCTACCAAGTCACATTAGTCCATAAAAAATTTGTATAGAATTAAAGAACCGTTCTTGCAGGAACAGCTGATAACCTCCGCAAAATAGCATTCTTAATGTTGTTGGTGGTCGTATGGTTAACAAACGTTGAGACAAAATTAAAATTTCAGATCAAATGTATAATGACATAAATTTGTGATGTACAGTACTGAGCAAAAGTCTCAGGTCACACTTAACTTTTTTGTTTCGGCAAGGTTCTAGGGACTATAATTAAATATTACTTAGTCCAAATATTACATTCAACAAATATGTAGACAAGAAATGCAAATATTCTAAAAAGTTAGTACTTCTGCACTCTAAAATCATTATTTGGCATGCCCATTTTGTATGTAACACAGGTTGAATTCTCGTAAGCAGACTGTCTTCAAGTTTACTCCATTAATATTCTGGTATGTTAAGCAAGGCTTCCCTTACAAAGCTTTGGTTTGAGTTTGAGTTACTTTTTGCCATGGTTTAATGCGTCTGAATTGAGTTAATGATCCGTTGAACTTGACAGACCAATTCGATAAGAGCACATCTTTAAACAATCATTAATAGCTTGCTAATACTGAAGACAACGTTTCCACCCAAGTCATTGCATGCAAAATGTCAAAGATTACACTGTTTGACAGGCACAAAATTATAATTTTGCATCAACAAGGACATCCTCAAAGGGAAATAAACAGACAAACAGGATTCTCAAGATGTGGGATTCAAGCTGTTGTTGAGAAATTTCAAATATCTGGACATATCGAGGACAAAAAAAGACGTGGAAGGCCTAAAAAGCTATCTGTATGAGATGAGCAGTTCCTCAAAGCCACTTCCTCAAGAGACAGGAATAAATCTAACAAAGACCTTGCTCAGCATCTGGCAGATTCATCTGGACCCAAAGTAGATTCATCTACAGTTCAAAGAAACTTGATTAGAAATGGCCTTAATGGACGGGAGCAGCCACGAATCTATTTATCCGGAAAGGGAACAGGGAAAAGAAGCTGAAATATGCAAAAACTCACAATGATTGGAATAAAGATCAATGGAAACAAGTACTTTGGAGTAATGAATCAAAGTTCGAGCTTTTTGGGTCCAGTCGTCCACAATATGTGAGAAGAATGGTTGGTGAGAGGTACAATAATGTGTGCTTGCAACCTTCAGTGAAACGCGGCGGAGGGTCTGTAATGGTCTGGGGCTACACTTCAGCCACTGGAGTTGAAGAAATTTTCTGCGTTGATGAAATCTCAAATGCTGAAAAGTACAGGCAGATTCAACTAAAGATTCCAACGACTCATCAAATTTGACAAATATGCATATGCATAAGTCTGCGACAAAAGCGTTTCCAATAATAATGACCGAAGAGCAGGTGGAAAGCGAAATCAAGTTATAAATATGATAGCTCAGCAAACGTGTTTAAGAACGGCAATACAGTGAACTCTCTCTTAACGGACACCTCCCTAAGACGGACACCTCCCTAAGACAGACACCTCCCTAAGACAGACACCTCCCTAAGACAGACACCTCCCTAAGACGGACACCTCCCTAAGACGGACACCTCCTTAAGACAGACACCTCCCTAAGACAGACACCTCCCTAAGACGGACACCACGTTTGGTCCCGGTGACGGACAACGGACACTAGTCAAGTGGAAAAACGTTCCAAACACCTCTCAGAGCGGACAGATAACGGCCTGATCAATAGATTCGGGTAACGAAATTTTAATATGTCACAATAATGAAGATGATTTCTGTTCCAAAAATTAACAAATTCTAAATCGAGTGGTTAACTACCTGACATACATTGAAGGGCTTTGACTCGAAATGTCAGGATCGTTCTCTCACGGCAGAAAGACTGACGCTAAGTGACTGAGGCTTAATCGCTTTAATCCTGAAGGGCGGTGTCAGATTGCTTCATCTCTCTCTAAGACGGACATCTCTCTCTAAGACGGACACCTCTCTAAGACAGACAGTAAGAGCGGTCCCGAAGGTGTCCGTCATAGAGGGAGTTCGCTGTAATCTTTACATGATCATTTTTAAAGATTCTAACGTTTTGTAAATTGATCAGTGACATCATCATAGTTCATATCTATAAGTATTACTCATCTTAAATGACTGTTAAATGAATAGAATATAATGAAGTGTTACAAAGTAAGTTAATTGATTAGGGAGGCAGAACAGTGGAAATCAACAAAAGTTGCACGAAGGTGATAAACGGAGTAAAAAATCTTTTTGCCCGGAAACGTTGTAATACCTGTAAGATACCGTGCGTCTTATTTACTAAATTATTTAGCCATATTTACTTATTAAACTTGTTTATCCATTTATTTATTTAGTTTTCGCATGTACATTTTTACTCTTGGCAAAGTTAAAAAATAAAATAACAAAATAAGTAAATAAATAAATATTAAAATAAATACATAAATAAACGAACAAACAAACAAACGAACGAACAAACGAATGAATACATGAATGATTAAATAAAAAAATAATTAAATAAAAAATAAATAAGTAAATAAATAAATAAATAATTGGTAAGACTTTGTGTTTGTGTACTCTTAGTGGTGGGTTGAAATCAGTCTCTTGAGATTCAAAAGATAAGAAAGCCATGTTGAAGGTAGTATAACAACCACGAATTTCAGTTTTGAAAACTATCAATCTCAACGTAGTTACAGGCTAACTAGACCTTGAAAGAAAGAACTTGTTTTATACACATTTTACGGTGAGATGGACCACTTACTCGAAATTTGTATGTTGTATTACGCTTCAAATTACTGTCAACGGTACACGTTGGATCACTGCCTCGATAAACCACGAGAAAACCATAACCCTATTGGTATCAAATAAAATATAAAGGTCTAGCGGACCTAGTAAAAGTTACTGATCCTACAGTAATTACAGCTACCCACAGGACAAAGAAATTAATACACTCTGCTTTTAATAAACCGACGATCCACGCAGACTGTCAGCCTACATCATCACACAACGATGGTTTAACTTAAACAACAACAACAAAAAGTTCACTTTTCATAAAAAATCACCTGCCTATGGACCAACATCACAATACAACATCAATAATGCAGCGCTATGCACTCACTGCCTCACATTTGTTTTTTTTTAAATTTATTTCGTTTCATTCATTTTTCGATGTTTCATCCTTTTTAACAGAACTAAAAAGAGTGAAACTGTAGCTAGTGTGAAACCATGTATCGTATTTACGTAATTGGTCAATGATGAACGAAAGACACGAATTGACCAACATACTAATTGTTTGCTCCATGAAGTGACAACTTCGTCGTCACTTAGACATTTCAAACTCACAATCTAATTGTCAGTAAGGTATCGTTAATCACCGGCCGTTTAGAGTAAGCGTTTAAATTTAGGGGACAAAACTATTATTATGGATTGATCTTGGCCGAGTGCAAAACATGGATAACATTTTTCATTTAATGAGATTAATGCCATGCATGTAGCTGCTAAGAGATATTACGGATCAATGTCGGACGTTCGTCAAGCTCATACCTCAAAAAACGACTTCTGATCCCCAGACAGGGACCAAACCTGCAACCTTCTCACCACTGAGCTACCGAGACCCAGAAGGCGAGCTAAGGTGCAAGTTGGACATATGTGCCGCCTACGCAAAAACTACGATATGTGAACAATGATGCTAAATTGTTCTGTAAAACCAATAATCTTTTATCTCTTCAAACAAATCTTAATAATAAACGTGCTAAAGTATATGAGTGGATATGTGTGAATAAGTTATCTTTAAATATCGATAAATCAAATTTTGTGATATTTCATTCGAAGCAAAGGAGGACAGATACCAACGTGCAAATAATTATAAATGAACAGCAATTAAAACAAGAAGATTCAATCAAATATTTGGGCATCATGTTAGATTCTGCTCTTAATTGGAAAGGTCATGGCAGTTTTATTGTCAAAAAGATAAAAAGAAGTATTGGTATCCTATCAAAACTTCGTCATTATATAAATTTAAATACTATAAAAACCTTCATTATGCACTGATTTATCCTTTTCTCACCTGTGGAATATTGGCAGGGGGAAATGCCTATCCGACTATTCTCCAGCCATTATTATTTTACAAAAGAAAACAGTCATCAAAAAAACGGACACCTGTTTTTGACACTCTTTTTTCAGATCAGTAACGGATCTACATGAATACAATACTAGATCCTCATTAAATCAGTCCTTTTCTAGTCCTAAAGTTAGGACTAACTATGGGATTTTTAATATCAGGTTTCAAGGTGCCAAAATATGGAATCCAATTGCTGAAAATATTAAATTTCTCTCAATCAATAAATTCAAAAAAAAGTATCAAACAGAACTTTAGGCAAAATTATTACGTTAATAATTTTTAATTTGGAAAAGATATAATAATTTTCAACCTGGATAAAGATTTTCGATTTGAAATCCTATTGACTTTAAAACAGATATATATATATATAGACACACACACACACACACACACACACACACACACAATACATTAATTTCGTTTCTCTCTCTTTATTTCGTCTTATAATTATTTGAATAGACTTTGATAGCCTAACTGGCTGTCTAGATTCTAGCTCTTATCGTTACTAAAGGTAGAAGACCCCACACAACATTTTTAACCATTTATAACTGTACTAACTTAATTCCAAAATTATGAGTAAATAAAGTATGTTGTTGTTGTTGTTGTTGTTGTTGTTGTTGTTGTTCAATCTATTTAAGGCCATACAAGTGGGACCTTCTGAGTCTGGTTAGAGCGTGCTACTGGTCATCAGAAAGCTGCAAGTTCAATCTCTGTCTGGGGCTGAGAAATCGTTTTTCTGAGGGTATGGAATATTGCCAAGTTTCCGCATGCATGGGTTTAACCTCATTCAACATCAAAACATATTGTAGTTGCTATATAGGTATCACATATGTCAAACTTGCACATTAGCTCGCCATCTGAGTCTCGGTAGCTCAATGATTAGAGCGCCTCACTGGTCATCAAAAGGTTACGATCTTGACGAACGTCCATATGTTATCCATACTTTACACAAATGCCTTTTCATAACACCAAACGGACTAATCTGTGAGTGACCAAGTGTTGATTTCTTACGCACGACTCACCTTATTTTCGTCATCCATTTCTACAATGAATTCCGTTATTTCAGCTGCAATAAGAAAGGGGGGGAATCTCAATTTTCTATAGGTTTTCGAAAATTTCGTAACAATCTTGATTTAACAATCATAATATCCATTTGTAGGAAAAGAGGAAGCTAAATCCAAGGGTCGAGAACCTGACACCATTTCATGTTACGGTGGAAACGTACTATCAAAAAGGAGGTCACCGTTTTTAGGTTCATAGGTTTTATTTGTGGTTTTGTTTTGGGGTTTTTTTTTAATGTTTATTGATGTTACCAATAAGACGTTCTGTCTATTACAAACAGCTATGAAAAAAGAGGTAAATTTTTATCGTAGTGCCGCTTTAAAATTCCTTTGGTTACGTGACCAACGTCATACGTTCTAACTTTTTCCTAGCGCGTTTAAAGGCAAGGTAAATGGTAAAAAAACACCTTCACAAAGGCTGGTGTCACCTGAAAAAAATACATCGAAAATGTTTCTGCTAATTATGCATTAGTTTCCTTCAGCTATTCAAATATTTGTGTGAAAAAATAAAAAGCATTCTAATTTTAGGACCATTTCAGTAAAAAGGAAATCGAAAACCCTGTCAAAGGATAAAGAATATTTCCAAGAGTCTACAACATTTGCTTGGTACTTTAAGTTTCCCTGACGTGATTCTGATGCTTTCTTCGGTGTTAGCCATGGCTATCAATAAGCCGGTATGCTACTGGTAAGCTTTTTGTCATCAGATATGAATGCTATCCAATTATAACGACACATATTCCTGTCTAAAAATTAGCATAATTTTTCATCGTTGTTATGAACTTTTATAACCAATAGAGTGCAGAAGAGATAATGGATTTTAGAGAGGTGACGATTATCTTTCCCGTGTTCGACGTCATTGTATACTTCACTCGGATACCATAAAAACTGAACAACGTAACAACGGGGAACCCCCCCCCAAAAAAAATAAACCCCAAAAAAACCCCAAAAAAACAAAAAAACTATCTTTAAGAGCTGAGAACGCAGTTCTCCATTATTTTCACAATTTGTTCACATAAAAAATGAAATATTATGAGGTTGAAACATCTTAAAATGTTAGGACATTATTTTAAAAGGTAAACAAAAAGAGGATGGTTGTTACCCCCATTAGCATTTGGTTTCTTCCATGAAAGCTGCAGGCAATTTGCTGTTGACTTGGTTAACTCTGGTGGATCAGGAACAGATGGTATACCTGCACTAGTAGTGAAGTGAAGTTCAGGACTAAATTCACTGAAAAACGAAATGAGTTACTAATTAAAAAACCTCTATATAGCAGCAGTAATCAATATAAACCATTACCTCGCAATCTACATTGCGGTAAGCGATCGGTTTTATCCAGAAGACTGAATGTATATTATGTTAACATTTGAAGAGGGTTTTAATTAATCTACTTAGAAATTTTTGGTTTATATACAGTTAGTTCAATAAAAGT
This sequence comes from Heliopora coerulea, assembly GCA_030142905.1. NCBI lineage: Eukaryota > Metazoa > Cnidaria > Anthozoa > Scleralcyonacea > Helioporidae > Heliopora > Heliopora coerulea. The sequence continues at coordinate 543,368 of JASJOG010000050.1, forward strand.
TGTCCTTTGGAGACCTAAATCTTAAACATTGAGGGCGCAAGGTAAGTTGGAAGATCCTTGAATTCTGGATGGCTTTGTTAGTACGCCGCACGCATTCAACGACGATTTACGATAGCGAGCGAGCGATCTGGTCGACTGAAATAGTGGGTCTTAATGTCAAGGAAGTCAGCTTTTAACAAAAGCTTTCAAGGAAAATGATAACTTGGTATACAGGAAAATTTAGAAACTTGGAAAATATCAGTACAGTCGTAATCGATAGGCCATTGTCGCTCGTCAATTCACCCACATACATGAAGGTCTAATAATTACGGAATTGTTCTAGCAGTATCCAGATAAAACAATTGCTGAAATGGTAGACAAAGTATATGAAGAAACAGAATCACAATATGCACGCTCCAACCATCTTTTTGTTGCAGATTTTGCTTTGGCCCAGCTTATCATGATTTATGACCACCTTTTCGTTTTACATTTCAATAAAAAAATTAACGATAAAAGCGAAGTTACATGACGTTTCGATGACTCCATGTCATCATTATCAAATGTGAAGTGTAAAAAAATATTAACATAAGTATTTATAGAAATAGAAATATGAAAAATACATAATGTAATGAAGCATGACGGGCGTGAATTAAACAAAAAGTTTCGCGCGAATGGAGTCAGCTTGAGTGTTCAGTTTCGGTCTTTTCTTTTGGATGAACAACATTTCAAAGACTAAACACTCAAGCTTGCTTCGGCATTTCTTAAGTATTTTGAATTTCTCACGGAGGTTCGAAGGATTCAGATTATGTTCGTCCTTAAGATGTTTTCCGATTACGGAATGTTTATGTTCCTCAACTTGTTGGTGCAGATGGCGGCGTGTGTACCCAATATAATCTGTATCGCACAAATCACATCTAAATTCATAAACAACACTCTGCTGGTTGACTAAGGGAGGCTTCAATTCCGTTACTCTTAAATCATCAACGATCTTCTTGCTTGTAAAAATCGGCTGCAATTCAAGATCGATTTTTCTTCCGAGGTTTCGAAGCTGTTTGCGAACCACGTCGGCAGATCTCTGACGTCAGAGATTTAAGAGTAACGGAATTGAAGCCTCCCTCAGTCAACCAGCAGAGTGTTGTTTATGAATTTAGATGTGATTTGTGCGATACAGATTATATTGGGTACACACGCCGCCATCTGCACCAACAAGTTGAGGAACATAAACATTCCGTAATCGGAAAACATCTTAAGGACGAACATAATCTGAATCCTTCGAACCTCCGTGAGAAATTCAAAATACTTAAGAAATGCCGAAGCAAGCTTGAGTGTTTAATCTTTGAAATGTTGTTCATCCAAAAGAAAAGACCGAAACTGAACACTCAAACTGACTCCATTCGCACGAAACTTTTTGTTTAATTCACGCCCGTCATGCTTCATTACATTATGTATTTTTCATATTTCTATTTCTATAAATACTTATGTTAATATTTTTTTACACTTCACATTTGATAATGATGACATGGAGTCATCGAAACGTCATGTAACTTTGCTTTTATCGTTAATTTCTTTATTGAAATGTACATCAAAATCCTTTCGTTTTAGCCAGCAATTTACCCAAGATGAAACGAGTCGACTTAATCTCACACTTAATTCAAACACTGGCAAATGTTGACTGCTAGAAGTATCGTATTTAGTCTTGTTAGGGCCTATTTACACGATACTATTGTCGTATTTGATTGCATGTATACGCTGATATACTCCATTAAAAAAAAAAAAAAAGATCCTTAAACTGATATATGACTTCAAGATTCAGATGAAGGGCATTTTGCCTTTCCACTTTTAGACCTCATGTTTTGAAAATACTCGTTCACACACTTCACAGTTACCTGTTATGTAAAATTTCCCTGGGGATTTACAATACAATGTTTAGCTAAATTGGTCCGAAGTCCGATACAAAAATTGAATTTTCCCAGTGCAGCGTATAATTAATTATCCACTGAAGTGGATGTCAACAGTGGTGGATATTTGTCGAGCCGCGAATAGTTGTTTTAGCATTAACCTCGCATAATTCTTTTCACACACGCTATTTTAAATTTTTAAAACAATTTAATGAAACGTCGGCTTTTCGCCTGTGCGTCATTTTGTAAACAAAACATTCTGAACACATCCTGAGTGCATTTATCCCTAAAAAGTAAAATCAATAAATTTCTCTGAATACTTTATTGCCAAATTTTGTTGTTTTTTGTATTGTCTGGTACGGCGGCTTCGTTTATCCAAAGCAATTTTCTTCGGTAACTGAAATACGCATGAGAAAACGTCTAGAGTATGTAAATCGTGTATTTCAGTCAAGTGGTAATCGCAATCTTCATCGACATCATGGATTGTAATCCATGATGTCGGTATGATGTGGTAATCCATGCGATTACCACTTGACTGAAATACACAATATACATTTACAACATCAATTATCTATTTACGCACTTAGAACCTGGTTTAGCTACGGCTTATGAATACAGAAGAAAATAAACCTTTTTTCCACGACGGAATGAAAGACGTTTCTACCGTATAACAATGGTTACTCTTAAATTTGTGAGTTGCCAAAAGGTGAATGCAAATCTCGTTATTCATTACTTTTTCCAGGATAACTGCCCGACAGTGGTAACGTGGTGATAGAGACAAGGCACATTTTGCATTCAACCCGGCTGATTGCTACGACTCACCCTGCTCCCACATTATAGGGATTATAATATGACTCAGGAACAGGGTGATCCATTTCCACATCAAAGTATACGATCACTATCGCAATTTTTGCCAGAATAAATTGTCTAAAGACATTTGGATTCAGTTTGTAGCAACAAAAATCAATTACAATCATAAGATCTTTGACGTTAATTTGTAATGTCCAGGGGCTGAAAGCAACATATGTCCTTATTTAGTTGAAGAAAAACCTTATTGAAATAAAATAATCAACCTTACCTTTCACCGATTTTATTAATTGCTTTAACCCGAAAGCGACACGAAGTCACTGGAGGAAGGTTATGATTAAATTTATATTGCTTCTGTGATCCTTCATATATTGTTTGAAACGAGCCATTTAAATTCCCTTCATCCCACTGTAAAATATATGACGTAACTGGGGATCCATTATCACTTCTGGTCTGAAATAAAAAGCGATCTTACTCTCTCTCTCTCAAGGAAAGTTACCATCGGGCACATTCGTTAGTTAAGAAACGAGTTGGGACAAATTACTAGAGAAGTTCAAAATCTGCGGGTCGTAATGTGAGTTTGTTATGTTTATGGGGATTTCTGCATTTGCAGTTGCATAATAAAACAATTACTGGATTCAGTTTCCGCATGACAGCCCGTCATGCGAGAAAGCAAATTGTCTTTAACGGGTCATTATTAGTTAGGCTTTGGTTTGTGTCTTGCGCATTTGCCCTCGGCTTCGATAGATAACACAAAAGCTCCTGGCCATCATGCTGAAATTCATCCAGTAATTGTTGAGTAGAGTATCAGAAATTGCATTTGATCATCGTTGAAAAATTTAACCAAATCTGTCGTGCGGTTTCTTTTGTGACCAGAAAGACCTTGAAGAAAAAAGTGTGGAATGCCAGAGCTTTCTTATGCGATAAATTTTCTGTTGGTGATGGGATTCCCTAAGTATTTGATGCGATACCATCATTATTTGATGTGGTTCCATCACTATGAGATAAGGTTTCGCCATTATTTAGCGAATTTCGTATTATGAGCTGGGTTTCCCATTGTCCCCTCGCTCACCGCACGAAGTGCGGTGCGAGGGTACTAATCTCGATGTGCGTGAAGTCCTGTTACACGCGTGGTGACTAGGGAGAAAAATTTTCGCTTTGTGTATGTATGTTTCCATCCATCCATCCATCCATCCATCCATCCGTCCGTCCATCCATCCATCCATCCATCCATATATATATATATATATATATATATATATATATCCATGGATTCCGATCACTCAAAAATGCCGTGCGCAAGTTCGGGGACTGGTATGTTGTTGACCAAACCATACTTAGGTGCCGTATTGAAGCAAATCAATTTAGTCTCGTTCTTTTTATTACTGGTATGAATCTCTCAGACGTTGTTTACATTATTTGAACACTGAAGCCAATAAATGATTTAAGACCGGCAAAGGAAATGGCTTCCTTGGTGCCTGCGGCTGGTTTCGCTTTTGAGGATCACCTCAGTAACTGGACAATTTATGACTTGAAAAAGCAGTTCTCAAAGTTAGCTCCTTGGAATAGGCATTGCCAACTGTTCACTTTTTGCAGCAACGCTTTGTCTTGGTTCTTTCTGATTTATATGAACAAAAGACGTAAGGGAACTCGCTTGCTGTCAGGACATTTGCTAAGCGACTAAGTGTATCAAAACGACATTCGTCGCTGAAGTTGAACAGATGCCGATTTGTATAAATCTTGGGACTTCTCACGTTCTGGTAACCACTTACCCGAGCTACACAATCACAGGTACGTCTGAATCGAGCAGCTTTGAAATACAAGTTCTACGAACGGAATTGTTTTGAGCAGTTTTCAAAAGTAGCTTCCCGACTTCATTCTTCCCTAAGGGAGACTTCTTGTACCAAATATTATCGCCTGGATATTGCTGGTGTTGATTGGTAAAATAGAAAGAAGATTCTGGTTCATTCATCTCTGTAGTACGATTACTTTTGAACATTTTGCAGTATTTAACCGGACAGCGTTTATGGTCACTTGTTTGAGAAATGGGATAGCACACTCATCGTTCAGAAGAGTTGTCCAGGCCATGACAGTCTTTGGATGCTTTCTCCGTTTTCCACATAAAGATTTCATAGCCTCAATTAGGATTTTTTTCCCTATGAAATGTCGCCCCACTGAAGACGTTAGGATGTATTTTTGGCTTGAAACAAAAATGCAAGGTAAACAGCCACCAGGTAACTCGCTGCAAAGCTACTTGTTTTTGGTCACCAAATTATCCTTCGCAAAACAGTTGTCCGCTTCAGTCTTCCTCATTTCGAGAGTGATTTGTGCATGATGACTTTTACCGTATTCGACCAGTAATGCTTTCATCAGGATTTTAAAACCTCTCAGGAAAGTTTAAAGTCGTCTTTGTGTAAATTTACCGTTGAACCCTTTGCGTTGAGGTGCCACTGAATGCTTAGTTGAAAATATGCAAGAGTTGCAGGTTTGTACACCATTTTTGTTTTTTGTTGATGTTTTACCGTGGGTAAAGTACGTCTTTTACTTCCCTCTTCTCGTTCTTTCGACAAAACTTGCACATGGTTTGCTTGTCGTATTTTGTTTTATGTTTTGTATTTTCCGATTTTTGGTCAGCGATAAAAATGCAGAATTCGTTCACGTTTTCTTTGTTTATTTCGTCGGTTTCGTAATTCGTTTCATCTTCGTCACCCAAGTGACGAAGATGAAATACTTAGCATAAATCCTTATCATAGCACATTTTAAAGACATTTGTAACCAACTTTGAGATAACGTATAATTTTTTAAGTCAAAAAAATGTCAGAAAAAAAGTATTCAATCATGAGCTGTCCGTATTGCTGGTATCCGTTTGATAACCTATGAGAATGCTCCACTTTTAAGACAAAGTCTAGTCATCCAATAAAAAAATCTTTCTTTAAGGCAAAATGGGTGAGAAGTCTAATTGGAGAAGGACACGAATTACCATAAGCACGCAACTAATACAGGGTATTGATCCTATCATTCATTGTTTAATAACTTAATTGTAAGGATGGATATCTTACCATTTGTTAAGTCGTTGAACGTTATTCTCACCGAACTTTTTGTTTTAATAAAGCAGAATTGAAATTTTAAACGTAAATATGACTATAAGCAGTTTAAATATAAAATAATTTCCAATTTGGACAGTTGTTAATTTGAGGCCAAGTTCTGTGCGGATTTTTTTTTTATTGCATTCACTCTTTTAGTTATAGTAAGGGCGATTTGTCTCTGAAAATTTTGAAAAATTATCGGTCTTACTCGGATTCTCAAGATATAACGGAAGGGTGGGCGAGGGTTTGTTGCGTGCACGTATTTCTAGTCCCCTCGCCCAGGTTGAAACACGCTGAAAAGCTATTTCTATTTGGAGATCATACTAGCCTTCGGCGAAAATGTTGTCCGCTTCAGTCTTTCTCACTTTCCGGGTGGCTTGTGGATGATTACCTTTACCTTGTTCGACCAGTAATGCTTTCATCAGGATTTTAACACTTCGCAAGAAATTTTGAAAGTATAAAGCCGTGTTCTTTCTGTAAATTCACCGTTGAACTCTTTGTGTTGAGGTGACGAAGGTACGTAAAAGTTGAAGGTTCGTATGCTACGCCATTTTTCTGTTTTACGAAAGTTTTACAGTGGGAAAAAGTACGTCTTTTACTTCCCTCTACTCCTTCTTCATTCGACAAAACTTGCACAAGGTTCGCTTGTCGTATTTTGTTGTGTGTTTTGTATTTTCCGATTTTTGGTCAGCAATAAAAATGCAAAACTCTCACGTTTTCTTCGTTTATCTCATCGGTTTCGTAATTCGTTTCATCTTCTTTACCGAAGTCTTTTACCTCCGGATGAATACTTAGCATAAATCTTCATCATTGCATTTCTACTAGAAATTTTTAATTAACTTTAAGACAATGTAGGATTTATCAATTTTTTAATACAAAAAATATCAAAAAAATTTTTTCAATCATAAGCTATCCGTAATGCTGGTATCCGACCGGTAACCTATGAGAATGCTTCACTTTTAAGACGGAAAGTGTTGCCATCAACTAAAATGTCTTTCTTCAAAGTGGAAAATAGTGATAAGTTTCATCCAAAAACGACACAAAATACCTCAAGATCGCAACTAATACAGGGTCTTGATACGAACATCCATTGTTTAGCAGTAGAATTGTCAGGATGGATTCCATTAATTGTAAAACCGTTAAAGAGTATTCTCACGAAATGTTTTGTTATAATAAAACAGAGTCGAAATTTTAAACGTAAATATGACGACGAACAGTTTAAATATAAAACAATTTCCAGTTTGGGTTGTTAATATTCGTGTCCAAATGTTGTGTTTTTCTTATATTGCATACCCTCTTCTAGTTATAGTAAGAACGATTTGTTTTTTTGACAATTTTGAAAAATTATCAATGTTAGTTGGATTCTCGAGAGATAGAAATGATAGAAACGTTACAGGGGGATAGCTTGAGGAAGACTTAGTCGTCAAGCGCTTTTGCAGGCACAGACAACAAAGAAAGATCAATTTGTTAGGAATTCCCGCGTAAAAACCAATAACTTAGATATCTAAATGAAGAGAATCAGAGAATCAAATAAAGTTGGGGTTTTTTTTCATGCAGTGAATTTTTACTAGACGCCTGCAAATTTTGGCGAGGAAAATTTCGTAAAAAACACCAGGCAAATAATTACCGCGCGGACTTCGAATTCGGTTAATGAACATTTAGAACTGGCCTTTACCCAAAATGGAGCAACTCCATGATGATAGGCCGCATCAAGTAATTATAGATTCGCATTACATAATGATAAAACTACATAAGCATGAGGTATTCCTCTATCGTATGTAGAAGTAACTACAGGATAATTGGAACTGAATCTCATGACGGAAGCCCAACTAATCATAATAAATCGCATCACGTAATGGCGAATCACAGTTACACATTCTGGTAACCCCATCATGTAATGTAGTAACGCCATGACATGACGGAACCCTATCATCAACAGATAACTGATCGCACAAGAATGTTTCGGCATTTCATAGCATAATATTTCTTCATTCCATAACATGCAATAATGAAATGACATATTAAAGGATGGGATACCAAAGACGCTGAAATACAACTGATGATTGACCAATCCTCAAACACATGATCAAAATGTTTGATATGTTGACATATCGTATATGCATTGAAATGCATTGACCAATACGCAAATCCAATTACTTTAAAAGCAGATTGGTTGTTTTCTTATACCTTTGATATTTGCGGAACATCAAGCTCAAACTTTTTGCTTATCAAAGAACACACAACATGTAACATTACTACGTAATTTCGCAAGAATTTCCACGTGTTTTCTATCAGTGACAAATTTGTTCATCTTTTTATGAACGGAATGGTATATGACTATTGAAGTAAAATGGCGGTCACTTACTGTCCACTTTAATACCACACTTGTTCTCGTCTTATTGGATATATGGGGTACGTCGGGATTTGACGGCGCTGTTGCATCAGTTACAACACAAACATCTGGTGAGAATGGGCCTTTTACCAACCCTTGGACTGCACGTAATCTACAGTTGGTTTGAAGAAAAACTATTCTGTTATTACATCGTCACAAAGAATTTTAAATGCACTAATGGCAGATCTACACGATACGATCGTTGCATATGAATCTTCGTCTTTGCGTACACATTCAATTACAAGAGTCTTAAAGACGTATTGTAATATTTGCGACAGACTAGTAAGCAGGAAATGCTCTCGAGAGATAATTCCGTACTTCACGATCAAAACTCGAACACGACAGTCTTGTCGTGTGGATGACCTACAGGGATCCGTTTTATATTGGAGAAAAAAAAAATACTGTGGAGTAGATCGGTTTGCATTCTTCAAACAGTTGGTTTCATTTTGATCTACATCACAAAAGTAACTCAAAAAAGGAAGGGACGAGAAACCATTTATAGATGGCTTTGAGCAAAATATTTTAAATGAAGGCATATCTGGGAAAATGTAACATTTTTAATTTTTATTACATATAAGAGTCTCATATGTCTCGAAAGTTAGCATCTCTTTCCGGCCATTGATTTTCTATCACAGTTGTTAGCTACAAGAATAGCGACTTTCGAAGAAAGCAACAATACCGGCAATTCCAACAAATAGACATACATTGCACAACACAACAGATGCCGAATGTGCATTAATTCTTGTTATCACAGCAACTAGAAACATGAACACCTTACGCTATATATATATAGGTTGAACTTACCTGAAGTAGTATTTGGTACCGGGTAACAAATGAATTTGTGTGAAAGTTTGTTCAGACCCACTACAAGAAAAAAAGTTTCAAAATATTTGGTTTAACATAAGAACGAAAATCACCTAGCAAAGGACGCAACAGCAGAAATATTACTTAATGTTCATGTAGATGAAGTGTTCGTGCAAACCATTAAAAGAATGAGTAGCAGGGCTCGTAGTCATTTACAGTACGGTGTGCGTTATCTCAGGAATTTGACGTCGCTTATGGTGTTTGTTGTTTCGTAGGATGTTTCTTGTCACTTAGAGTTTATAAAGTGTTCCTTGTCGTTACGGTAATCAATGCCATTCAATCTGTACTCAGGGCTGTCCTGCTCATTTACGGTTTTCCCAACATCGACAAGAACGTTGCACCTGGTCGCAACGGTGTTCACATTCGCCATTGGAAGAAGCGATGGACTAATCGGAAGTACGAGCTCGTGTCACAGAGTGCGTAACAGCTATCGTGGAACTTCGACAAACTACGTCGGATGTCTGGAGTTTCAGGAGGACTCTCATCGTGGTTCAGTGAATATACCAAGTTGGTTAACAAATGGTCGACGATTTGAAACTCTAGGGCAGCCCATTGGAAAAAATACTAAGGTTCTTGCATCTGATTGGACAAAATATGTAAGCTTCTTACCATCAGGTCAAATAGAAGCAAAAGTTAACCCCGGTAAAAGAGATCGAGTCCAATGCGATTGACCGTTCATGACCATGTCATGACCGTGAAGACCGTTCATGTCAATGCCAATGGGTGACTGTTGCATTTCTCAATCAACGCCTGCACCGGCATCAATATGTTAGCAAGCCAACTACACGTCAGCCTGTGCTGGCATGTGAAATTTGAAGTGTAGCTTCAAAATTTTGATAAAAGTTAGAAAACAGTATATTTGAGTAACCAATGGAACTAAGCAAAAGGGCAGTTCGAAATCCTAGGGAACTCGCCTGTTCTTGACGGAAGGTGAAGGATTTGAAGTTGCATCCAACGCTTTATAACAGTTAAAAAACAAACGCCTAATCAACTATGAGATATGTCAAGAAAAATCAAACTGGATAACTCAATGCAAAACACCAAGGAACACGATGCATGTTTGGGTCCTAAACGCGAGCAACTAAAAGGTTTTTGGTTCTTGGAATCGATGTTTCAGTGAACCGAATTTCTTCTGTGCATGCCGAAATTCTGATAGTTTGATTTTCATTAAAGTAAATAATATCAGATCAAGGAACTACCTGTGTTCAATTATTTTCGATCAGAAGTTAAGATTTGGAGGCATTTATATTTGCAGCTAAGCTGGTAGTAAGTAAACTGTTGACTCCATTCCGTCTAATTTGCACTCAGTTCTGCTATGGTTGAACACCGAAAGTTATCATTAATAACTTACTATAGGAAATTAATGCTCCTGTTAACTAACGCGTTTGAAATCAAAGCAACTAAAACTAACGGGAATCAAACCAAAAATTACCTTCAAATAAAGGAAATTAATGCGGTGTATGGAGATACAGTAAAATTTCAAAATGAAAGAAATTAACGCAATTAACTTCCAATGAACACGATTTCAGGAGATAGAGGGAACAAATATTATTTGACCAATCAATACTTAGGATTCGGGGATGAGTATCTTGGGTCGTTTGCATCGTTAACCCGATTCTTAATTAAGATCTAGATAATCCTCACAATGAAATGCACATAGTAGAAGCATCAAATCTGATTGGTGAACACGAGAAGGGACGTTTTAAAGTCATAATAATGGAAACTAAAGTCACGTATTTTAGCGCTTCACCTAGTTTATGTCGGTGTAATTAAAGCTACCAACAAACAACGCGACTTTTTCTACTTTGCGTTAATTTTATGGAAGGTTATGATGGCTAGCACAATTAAAACTAAAGAATTCAATTTACTTCTGGCACTTACAAATGCAGTACCTCGTGCACTACATATCCTTAGATGGAAGGGCAAAAACAAATACTACGTACAGTATTTTCTACATTCACAACAGTCATGTAAAACATTGTCAATATTCAATAAAAGGACAACAGTTTGTTTTTTTTATATAAATTTTAACAACGGATTCACGGTGAGTGCATGCGCAATGGCCTCATGAAGCCAGTTAAGAGATACAACCCGATTGTTCCTAATAAATAATCATATCGATAGATCGCCTAAAACGTGAATATTAGTTTTAAAAGGAAATATGCACAGAAGTTGAATAAGAAGAACGTATTTCTAAATGATGTCCAAGCAGATTTTAAAAGTTGTCCCTCTAGTGGATTGGTGGCATGCTTCAGTATCTCTATAGACTCCCTTGTTCTTCCAAAAAAGTAAATTGTAATTAACAGAGATTTTGTGGCCAGTTTCCAAGCGTGTTTAACTCATTAAGGGGCAAGGGCACACATATTTTACCCTGGCTAATAGCCTGATGATTCTACACGACGTAGGGACAAGCCCCGCCGTTTAATGAGTTAATATGTGGACACTGGGACGAAACAGAAAAGAACCAACAACCCCAATGTCTACAGCATTCCTTGTGAATACGGACGAGTACATATTGGTGTGACTGGTCGCACAATTCCGGCACGTGAAAAAGAACAATGCACGTGCTGTTCCAAAGATCACAGCAACAAATCTTCTGTGGCAAAACACACTTGAGAAACGGGACATAAAATCCTCTGAGACGACACTTCTTCCCTGCAATCCTATAAATTATTTTTCTAGAAGGACAAGGCAATCCACCGAGATATTTAAGCATGCCACCGTTCCACAGGAGGGACAATTTCAAATGATACTTGTACAGTACGGTTTTGTTAAACACATTCAACTAATCCACCACCAGTACATATTGCCACTTAAAATTAACATCAAAGTTTTAGGCTATTTATCGATATATTAATAATAAATAAATAAATAAATAATAAATAAATAAATAATTATTGAGAACGATCCGGTTATAATTCTCCCGGTTAGCTTCGTGACGCCATTACGCATTAGCTCATCGCGAATCCGTCGTTAAAATATGACGTTTACAAACACTCTGAAAACATTCCACAACGTGCGTCATACTCTGAGGAAGTCCTGAGTATGCAGGACGAAATTTCAGCAACGTTCATTAAACTTCATGACGTTGAGCGAAAAAACTTGTCTTTATGGAAATATCGTCACGCCTAGCTGCTGTACAAAACTCTTAATGTCAAACTGGTTAAAAGTTAACAGTTTAATTGCATTCCTTTGCACTGATCAAAGTGCGGTATATTGGTTATGTATGTCTAACAACTACATGTATATCTAAATATTTTACAGTTACAGTACATTTACCTGTATATTTCAGAAAATGGCGAATTCTTCGACGTTGACATTTGCAGTTCAAATGTGCACATGGCCAAATGCTCATTGTTGGCAACACCTCTGGCCCAGGATATTTTAATTGATGATGAACCTAATACTGTAACCTAAAAATAGTGAACATTGCTTAAAAACATATCACAACAGCTGTAACCACTAATAAACTGAGGGACTTTGAGGTCACTTGAATGGCAAAGGGATTTATGTCTGGGAGGTTTCCTTTCTCATAAAATTTAAGATTATTCACTTCTACTCAACACCACAATGCATACCCAGGAGAGTTTGTATTTGTTGATAAAGTTCTGAAATTAGATTGTTTTACTATTTGAGATGTGGTTTGATTTTACATGTACTTTATATATAATCATTTTTAGAGGGTTTAGGTTTAGGATTGGAATTGATGTTAAGATTGGGGTTAATGTTGGTTTGATATTCGGGGAAGTATAATGTATGCCCGTTTACCAACTTGCTACTCGCATTTTAGTGAACTTTGTTTGCAATTATGCATCATTGGTTTCGTCAACTGGGACTGATGCCAACACTCAGTGTACACCAAGCATATGCAAGCTGACCAGATTGCAGACAACAATGCACTGTACAGGGAAAATTTGGGTAAAAACAACGTGATATACTGTATGTGATAGAGAAATAGCCACTGAACTACAGTTTGTTTTTGCTTTTTTAGATAATATATAACCAGTAAGCTACAGCAATATAGTAAACAACTGAACAACATTTAATAAATAACCTCTGGTTGAGAAAGTTTCAAGTCATCTGGTTTGATTTGTATGGCACCACCTATAAGAAAACTTAGTATAAGTACCTGTACATGGAAATTACAATTATAATTTCATTGTTTTTAAAAGGAAGGCATGATTTACTTTTAACTAATTTGACAAGGGCCAGTTGCTGTCCAATATATCGGCTAACGTACATACATGTAAAATGAGATCGTTGGGATACTGAATAACATTGGTTTTAGGACATACATAAGTACAAAAATTTGATTTGAAATTTCATTCATTCTAACTAGCAACAAGAGGAGAAAATGTTTTATCTGACAGTTTTATCATTGTGGGTTTCATTAGACAAAGTGAAGACTCATACTATATATATTGAGGTATACAACAATGACTATTAACTTCTCTCTTTGTTACAAAATATACCAGAATTGTTTCAGCGATACTTATAGTAAAAATACAAAATTTCAATTACATTGTAGTGACAGAAACTATCTGCCCTCGATAAACTGTGGTATCTAGTTTGTAGATTTACAAAAATTGGTGTATAATATCAACATACATTCAGCTCTATATCAATGCTGGATATGTCTTATTTCTGTTCTCTAGTGGGGAATGCATTTTACACAAAAAAAGCCAGGGCATCAGGTATTTGTTTACATCTGACTTTTAGCAACTGTTTGTAATTGTTCCTTATTAAAAATAATTTAGATTGGTACAGAAATATATTACATATTACCTCTCAAGGTAGAGAAATCAGGAAATTATGGAGCATAAGTATATATATGTATAATAAAGCTGAAACATTCTCATGACTTTTTTTCGAGCGAGAAGCAAAAAAGGTCACGTGCTCGATAGCCATCGCGACTTCTCGCTCGTTCAACGCAACAACATTCGCGATTCTTGAAATGACTCACCCAATCCTCCAAACTACGATCAATATTCTTTTACTCTTCAAAATTTTTTCAAAATTCTCAAAAACGTGTTCTCAAATTTCTCAGAAGTTGCCATCTTCAAAAACGTTCCATTACAGAAAGTGACATCGAATCAGGTAAACCAGAACCAGAGGCAGATCTAGGATCCTCGGTGAGAAGGGTACGGAACAAAATTTGAGATTGGAATCACAAATATCAAAGGACATTGATCACGCCGAGAAATTACTACGATCACATTTACATCAATGTATTTAAATATACCTAAATATATATAGGACACCGATAGTTAAATATTTGAAAGACAGGACTGAATGGGTTGAATCAACTCTCATTTCAACTAAGGCTGTCCTTTCATTTCAATAAAGACTCAATGTCGCGGCTTTTTTGTCCTCACGGAGTGGACATTTCCTATGAGGCATATCCACAACAGCACATACAAACAAAATCCCGTAGGCATGAGTTCACTTCCAGAGTTCCCGTGCGTCTTGCCTGGCGCTAATGGTCAAAATTATTACATGGACCCGACCTCTTACCCAATACTCAGCGGAAAGAAGTCATTCCTTTTCGCAAATTTTCTCGTTAGGATACTTTAACAATTTTTTTGACGTTAAAAAGAAGGTCGCCTTGTCGTGAGTGGGGGTGGGACTATCGCTGACTCCTCACTGGATTTGCCTCTTAAAAGATGCAGTTTCACAAAATGTGCGATGTGACACAGTATGAAAAAATTTGCTTCGCTTTTATATTGACAACGCGGTTGTCGAAACTACAGAGATAAATTATCCAGTAGTTTGTGTAGTTCATGGAACACCGAAATCTTCAATACTTTTAACAGAGCTTGTTTCTAGTACCAGCTTGCTCCGTTTAAAAAGCTATGCCATACTGTGTTGCAAATTCGCCAGTGTAAATGAAGCTGTCTGTTCGATTATCGTATCGTATGCCCATGTACATGTACATGCCATATTTATTATATGGCTTTCTTGCATCCTAAATTCTGATTGGTTAATACACAGTCCGTTAAAACACTTATTCGGACTACAGTCCGTCTTTTCCATATCCGGACAGGTGTCCCGGGTGTTTTCTTTGTTGGTGGAAATTAAAAAGATATTTGCATTGAAAAACACGCTTATAAACTATTGTTTTAACAAAATAAGAAACATAAAACGCAACAGTTAGTTCACTAAAGAGCAACAAAAAAATAACGAATAAAATGGATAAAAATGAGCAATATTCTTCTCGTGAATTTTACTATTCTGACAAGGCAACAAACGAAAAAAGACCAAATTTTCGTTGGGAAGAGCCAGAAGCAAAACAAGGCGGTCAAGAAGAGATAGAGGCATTTCTAATTGGTCAGAAGGCTAAAACTACTGTCTAGTACACGAGATCAGACACGTCGACGTGTTGTGATAGACTGAAAATGATGAATACTAGAAATGGTTCAACCTTTAAGTCGTTCAACTATTTCTCAATAAGCCACGGTTTGAGCAGGTTTCTTTTTGAAAAAGTTTCGTTTTAGCCAGATGATTATTTTTTAAAGATTTCGAATACTTGAAACTTAAAAGAAAATGCTCAGTGAAATGTCCAATGAGTTTATAACTTCTTATCACATTTTCTGATCACTACATCCTTCAGTTCTGAATTATTCTTCGGCTTGTAATAGCCACAACCGTTTAACTTGGCAAGACGTATGTTAAAACGTACTCCACAGGCATTTAAACTCATTCAGTTTGTGCATAAAAAGGGACTTCTTTCCATGGACAATAGCAAGAAAAGCGGTAGTCTGCAAAACACGGACTTGGACACGTGGACACGGACACGCAGACACGGACAAGAGGACACCAACAAGTACTTGTAAGTATCACGGCAAAAGTTTGCAACATCACAGCAAGTCTGTGGTAACATCACGGCAAAAATTTGGCGAAACATTACCGCAAAATTTTTCGCGGAAATAGATTCGGAAGGCCGAATCTTGTTTTTTTGTGGAAACATGGATGAATTTATGTATTACTAAGTAGACAGTAAAGTGTACTTTTATTTTTGTCACAACTGGGTTTTAATGAAGTAAAAAAGTTTGTATAATATTTCCAGTAGATACCAAAGAAGGAAAAAGGTGAAAAATCCGAAAGCAAACAATTCCATGTATAGATAGAATTATCAAACAAAAATATCAGCCCTAGGCAATGCTGGTTGCTGCTTGAATAGAAGAATTTTGTTCACATATTTATCATGATACTAATGCTAAATAACTTGGGGGATGCCAAAGGATGTGATTATTACTGTCTGCCAACAGAATTCTGAGGACATATGGAAATTATGAAATCTTGAAATACCTTTCAAACATTGATGATGCAAATTTGTTCTGCTCTTTATGATAGTTGTTCTTGACAAATTAATCAACAAGGCTAAATATCAGGATCAAGGATACAAAGGTCATGGGCATCAGAGGATATAGATGTCCTCTACCTGGGCTAAGTTTAATCATATGCTTATCTAAATTTTCTATGATCTGAGCAGTGAAGTATATGTAAAATAGCTGTTGTTAGAAAGTATGAATACTCAAATCTCCAAAGCTGCTAATCTTTCCATCATTGTTGATGTTTGGACAAAACTTGTGCTGAACTTTTTAGTATTTATTGATGTATATATTACAGTCCTTTTCGGGACCAAATAGGTGTTTAGATTAAGACAGCTTGTTGCAAGACAAATAATTTGACTGGCAACACATGAATAGCATATACTTTGCTTTGCCTGAAGAGCCGTGACAACGGTGAAACG
Source organism: Heliopora coerulea (assembly GCA_030142905.1). Classification (NCBI taxonomy): domain Eukaryota; kingdom Metazoa; phylum Cnidaria; class Anthozoa; order Scleralcyonacea; family Helioporidae; genus Heliopora; species Heliopora coerulea. The sequence goes on from JASJOG010000050.1 coordinate 560,147, forward strand.
CGTAGCATCAAAGCAAAGCAAAGAAAAGGTATAAGAGTTTGTTTTTCATCATTTTTGTAATTTTTATTTGACACAAGAAGTTCATTTAATTTCTATCTTATAGATGTATCCGTATATGTATGACTTTATTTGATGTTTTGAGGCAAGCTATCAAGTATACAATTTACCATTGATGTAAATCCTGTATTTATACATAAACATATTATTTAAAATTGAAATATACCACAAAAAATCTCCAATATTCAAACTATTTGGGGAAAATGAGTTCAATCTGTATGCCCAAAATCCCTCTCTAGTTGTTGGTTCATTGATATTCGTTTTGTCTATTATCTTTACAATCATATTTTCAATTCCTTCATGTCCCTCTTGCCATATATCCTCTTCAATTCCTTCATGCCCCTTTCCATATCTAACCAAACTACTTTTGTGATTGTTAAACCTTTTCCTAAACGATTTAATGGTACTTCCAACACAATTCATTCTACATTTTGTACATGAAATGAGGTAAACCACACTTTCAGAATCACAATTGAATGAATAATTAATCTTAAATTTATTCCCATGTCCTTTGAAATCCTTACCCTCCTCCACAAAATGGCAAACTTTACAACATAATTTACCACAGTTTTTCATTCCTACACTAATAATTCTTTCATCCTTGAGTTTTGCCCTAACCAACTGATCTTTAAAGTTTCTAGGTCAAGTAATAGTAACTATTGGCTTCTCCCCAAAAACTTTTTTCATGTCATTCAACGTATGTAAAATCTGCCAAAGTGAATTAACCACTTTCTCAATCCCCAATAATGCTGAATGAAAGTTAACCACTAATGGGATTCTCTTAGACTTTTCCTTTGCCTTACTTCTAATGTTCTGAAAAAACAAGTCTTCCCTTCTTTTTGCTTTGGCTTTAAAAAACTGTTCATCAGTAAGATTCTTCTTAAAACCTCTCTTAATTAGATTTCTTTCAAGTTCCTCTAGCCTTTCCTCAAACACTTCATCTGAGTCACAAATTTGCCTCATCCATAATGCCTAACCATAAGATATACCTCTCTTTACATGTGTTGGATGACAAGACCTGCTATCTAAACATTGATGGGTATTTGCCTGCTTCAAATACAGATCTGTAGAAACTCAATTATTCTTAAGCATAACCCAGACATCCATAATTCTGACCATTCCTAGGTGTACTTGATTGTATCATGGTAATTGTTAACATATTCAAAAAATTCAAACAACCTTTCCCCTTTGCCCCAAAACGTCAAAGTCTTTTTACCAAGTGGGTCCATTAGAGTACATTGTACACTGTACTTAATTTGTTTTATTTCTTAATTAGAGGACCCCTGAAACTGAAGAAAGTTCTAATTTTAATTTATGATTTTTTTATAAACAATGTCCATATATATATATATATAATATATATATATATATATATACTGTAGACATGCACAAATGAAATTTGGCATGAAATTTAAACATGCTGAAACCAAAAATGCCACTAGTTTATGAAGATATCTGCAATTGCGTGATTTGCATTGAAATGTGATGTTCTTCAGAGTGCTTTGATTATATATATATGATATTTTGGAATGAAAGAGACAATTTAAAGTATCATGATGAGATAGAAGCTATTTGTCTTTTTATTTACATTTAACTAGGGTTAGGGTTAGGATTTGGATTAAGGTAAGAGTTTGGGTTTGTTCTGGAAATAATTTTAGACATTGATGAAGAAACAGTGATACTGGTGGGATTTTAGCTAGTACTGTAGGTCAAATACAGAGTAAGCCCTTTTTTGAGTAGTAAAATCCTAGCAAAGTATTATCTTTTTTAAGTGACCAATTTGTACTGAAATGTGATATCTCTCATAGCTTTATTTTGATTAGCTGAAGAAGCTGGCATAGGCAAATCATGCAGAGGTGCTTTTGAGCACTGTCAAGTTGGTTTAGGTTATGGTGTAGGTTTCAGCGTTGAATCATTTACCTGTTATGCTCTTAGGGAAAAGCATAATATATGGTCAATACTGGTGCACCAGATTTGCTCTACTGAGAAACTGCCTAACAGATTGTGCAGCTGCAAACAATATGAGAACATTCTCAATAGCATCAATTATAAGCTATTTCATGAAGGCTATTGCTGGGGCAGTGACGTGACCAAACACAATTGTAAAATCTATGACAAAGTTGCCATATCAACTGTTTAAGATGGACACATCCCAAATATTTCTATCAGAAAGGCATACAGTATATTTTTTGTAGTATGAGTTTGCCTACTTGAAATGAGGATGGACTGAGTATATGAAATACTAATGGGGCTCCAACAAACAACAGCCAGCATTAAAATGCCAGATGCAGATGCATCATTGAAAAGGGTCCAAAGCCCCCTGTAAAGTAACATGTACCATCTGTATGTTATGTGGCCAAAGATTTTAGCTGATGATTTTGTGTGAATTGCAGATTCTGGTATTGGTATGATTCAAAATGCCCTCACAGCAAGTTCTGTTAAATTAAAACTCAGGTTCTAATATATACATATATATATATATATTATACGTTTAATGGAAATTTAAAATAAATGAACGGTTACTCGAGTTTCACGCTATGAAGCGATCTTCAGTCTGAAGATCGCTTCATAGCATGAAACTCAAGTAACTGTTCAATTATTTTAAATTTCCATTAAACGTATAATACGTAGCTCCACAACTTGATTGTGTTGAGCACTGTCATGGTATTTAGTGGACATCCAAGTCTATTAAAATATACATATATATATGGATATTGTTCATAAAAAATCACATATTAAAATAAGAACTTTTTTTAGTTTAAGGGATTCACCTAATAAAGAAGGAAAATACAAGGTAAGTACAGTGCGCAATGTATTTTAATGGACCCACTTGGTAAACAACTCAGGACTACATGTACATACTGTACTATATATACTGTATATAGTACTATTTTGTAATATGCACCATGTAAATTTATTCCAGAAAGGTAGTCTCAGAAATATTTATATATTTAAATTCAAGTCACAGGACTGATCATATATGTACATTTACATATAGTACTTGTTGTGTGCTGTATACTTAGAAATGAACGGTACACCTTACGAACTGATGTCACTATACTGTACTCACCTTGAATATCCTCCACTGCTACATGTAAGTCTGACGACGGAATTTGAATATTTATCACTCCACCATATTCTTCACAATATGAACACTGGTGTTCATTTTTAGTCTTTTCTTTCAATTTTCTTTGGAGCTTTGCCAGCTTTTTATTATATCTTTCATCACCCATCTCACGATTGACGACCTCGGAATGGCGACATCGTCCAGTTTTATAGCCCCGATTAAAACTTTCCAGTTCTTCTTTTGTCAGCTCCACGTACGAGTTGGTTTTCTTCTCAAAATTAAACAGTGCAATTGAAGTATTTCCATTATGCAGTCTAATTTTCTGAGGTGGCTGCTGGTCACTTGGAAGACAAAATGATATTTCCTGCTTTGTCGACGCTACGCGAACAGTGTACATCATATCTTGTTGCCTTGATTCCCCCATTTTTCTACGATATTTGAATTGTACGTCCAATAGTTAAACTATGAACAAACAGTAAAGTTGTGTTTACTTGCCACAAACGGCATGAAAGCGAATGAAGGAAGACTTCATTAGCATCGCTGACTGATATACATGAAAAAAAAACGTTCTTTTGCTTTGACATGACATTGAAGGAGAGTATGCATTATCCGTTTACGCCCTGCTTATCGATTCAACGTGGTTCACTTCAAAACAGTGGCAATGACAGGTAGAACACTGCAGCTCAAACCAAATTTGTCCACGTAGCCATTTTGTTTTATTTTTGTGTAAACCGCTGTGCAAACAAAATTTGTATGGCATCCTCAAGAACTGTAAAATACTGAAACCAATGTTTAGAAAGTGGTAAATCAAATGTTATCCATGGAAATGCTGTTATTTTTTATTGTAGCAGTAACAGGATAAAAAAACCAAAGATCCTGTGGTTGGAATAACTCCAGACACGTTATCGCGTTACCAGTCAAACATATAATATGTACGAAAAAGAATTATCTTGGATAGTTCATTCGTAACGTAACATGAGATTATAAGAAGCACTCTAGTTTATGACGTATGTTTGTAACTTTTGAGGGATGGTAAATTTGGAGGGCCCAGCTCTTTAGAGGGTCCAGCGTCACTCAACTCCCTGATTGCCATTCCGGGTTACACAATATAAAAGTCACGCGACCAATGCGTACATTGTACAGATGAAGTTGTCGTGGTCGCGCGACTGGATAATGTGTTTCAGCCTTTAGAGAATACATTATTGGCCAAAAAAACATATTACACTGAACGTACAGCGTGAATAAACCATTAAATCTAGCTCAACCTTTGAAGGGTCTTTTTATAAAATCATTTTTGGAGATTTAAGCATAAGTGACATAACTTTGATTTTTAATTTGATTAGTGCTTTTAATATTTGTTTTTATATTACTCTTTCTAATATAATCTTTTATTTTTAATTTATTTATCTTAATTCTATTGTTTGTAATACTTGATATCTGTTGCAAGTCCTTGGTTGATAACAGCAACTTTTTGCTGAAACAAGTTTAACCTGTATAAATACCTGTATATTATTATTTCAACCTTCAATAACCCAGTTCTGATTGTATACTTGTAACTTCCCATTGAGATCGAGTTGCAACAAGCGTCAAAGGATCACAAGGGCATTTTCAGTTCTCTTCAGGTCACTAGGACCTTCCTTAATATTTTTGTTGTCTCAACTATTGCGGTTTCCTGGAGATGTTCTGCCTTTATCTTTACTCCAATTTTCTAAATCCATTTGTCAAGGCTATTTGTTATCATTCCAAGGGCTCCAACAACAACTGGTATCACTTCCACTTTTCTCATAAACCATGTCCTTGCTATTTCTCGCTTCAAGTCCTGGTATTTCTCTACTTTCTCTCTTCCCTTTTCTGCCACTCTACTACCTTTGGTACTGCAATATCAATGATTTTACACACTATCTCTTCCTTCTCCACAATCACTATGTCTGGTCTTCTTGCTTTGATTACATGGTTGCATTGTATGTTGAAATTCCACAGCAATTTAGTTCTGTCCATTTCTTGTACACTGCTTGGTTCGTGTTCGAACCATTTATCTGGTCTGTCCAATTCATACAATCTACACAGTTCCCAGTGAATAATTCTGGGCAAATTGTCGTGTCTCCTTTCATAATCTCTCTGCGCAGGTTTACTACATTCACTCACCAAGTCACTCACACTCTCACCCTTCTCATAAAACATTCGGCAAAATGGAGACTTTTCCGTTTTGTCAACATGAAACTTCACATAACTGGTTCTGAGAGCCTGCTCTTGAGCAGCAAAAATCAGCGCTTCCGTTCCTGCCTTTAAATCTGACTTTTTTTTATCCAGTAAATTCCATCTTTATCTACATCTGTTTCTTCCAGCTCCCCCAGGAATTGTCCATACATCTTTTCCCTCCAGGATTTCTCTCCATCTTCCACACGTTTCTTTTTGAATTCCTCGAGTTTAACACAATTCACTACATCTACAATTCCAGTACTTTTCACTGCTTCCATCAATGGCTCAATACTGTTCCTTACATAACACCCCATGTTATTCTCTTCATTACGAATGCGCTTTTCGCAACTTAATAGTCCACGTCCCTCCCCTTGCTCTAGGTAAGTATATCCTGTTGACATTATTTTTCGGATGTAAGACTCCATACATAGTCATCATTTTGCGAGTCCTTATGTCCAACTTTGCTATCTCATCTTTGTTCCTCTTCAGAATCCCTGCACCACGTTGTAGTACTGATACTGCTCAAGTGTTGACTGCCAGAATCTAATTCTTCCAATTTAGCTTTGATTTGAGCATTGCCTTGAGTCGTCCCATACATTCTTTCTGAAACTGTTCTTTTATTTCTTTGTCTTTTGCTTTGTCCAGTTCTAAGATCCCCAAAAGTCTATATCCTTCACTTTCCACCTCCTTCATGGTCATGGGAATTTTCACTTGGGAGCTCGATGCCTTCACACGTCATTACCTTCCCTCTCTTCATAATCAGTACACCACATTTCTTTATCCCAAACTCTCTACCAATATTGTCACTGACTGCATGTACTGTGATACAAGTGATTTTATTTGTCTCTTACTCTTCCCAGACAACTTCAAATCATCCATAACAGGGACGGCGGAGCGGAATTACGAGTGGGAGGGCTTGAGATAAAAATACAGCATTTTGTATGCTTCTCTGGGGAATTGCACAAGTGTTTTAAAGCGTAGTTGTTTCAACATTACATATGGAAAAAAGTGGGGGGCTACAGCCCCTGCAGCCCCCCCGGCTCCGCCGTCCCTGCATAAAGAGCATATGATTAATTTTTATTTGTCCCATGGTATAGCCTTCTTTTAGTTTTCTCAATACAGTGCAATACCACGGTACCATGCAGATTACCAACAGCAATGGCGATAAACTATCTCCTTGGAAGATGCCTCTTCTGATATTAACTTTCACCAACGATTACCGGATGATGTTAGTTCTGTCGGCCATTTTGTCATACTTGTAAGGAATTGCTTGATGTTGTCAGCAATTCAAGACGTTCCATTATCCAACTATGCGGCACCACGTCATAGGCCTTTCTACAGTCCACTGATACCATTGGCAAATTCGTATATCTTTTCTTACAGTGTTGTAAAACCATTCTGTCAATGAGCAGATGATCTTTAGTCCCTCTACTCTCTCTGCAACATTCCTTTTATTCTTCTGGCAAAATCTTGTTTTCATCGAAGAATGCAGGGACCGCGGAGCCGCGGGGCAAGGGGGACTGTAGCCCCCCCCCAATATTTTCCGGACCGGAAGTTTGATCGGCTGCATTGGTGGCTAATTTAAAGTCAATAAGCTTTTGTCTGACTCTCACTTGCTGCGTAATAATGCTTTGTTATTTGCATCCAGACTGTAGCAACGATAAATTGCTTCTGATGTTCAAACTTATATTGACAAAAATGCAAGCAGGTCCTACAGTTTATTGCCAAGTTTCGCTCTTCTCAGATGTCGAGTAACTCAGAAGTATTTGAAACGAAGATTAAGTAATTCGTTTCATCTCCGTCAACAAATTGTTGTACCTCCGGATGAATACTTAGCATAAATCTTCTTTATTGCACTTCTAATAGACATTTTCGGCCAAGTTTGAGACAATATATAATTTATCAGTTTTTTAAGACAAAAAATATGAAAAAAAAAATATCTTTCATGAGCTGTCCGTGATGCTGATATCCGACCGGTAGCCTTTGAGAATGATCCAATTTTAAGACAGAAAGCCAGGCTATCTAATAAAAAATCTTTCTTTAAAGCAAAACGAGTGAAAAGTTTTATTGGAAAACGACTTGAAATATCTCAAGATCGCAATTAATACAGGGTCTTGCTATGAACATCCATTGATAAGTAGTAGAATTGTCAGAATGGATCTCTTACCATTTATTAAACCGTTAAAGGTTATTCTCAGCAAACGTTTTGTTTTAATAAAACAGAATAGAAATTTTAAACGTAAATATGACAAGCAGTTTAAATATAAGATAATTTCCAGTTTGGGTTGTCAATATTTGTGGCCAAATATTGTGTTTTCTTTATTGCATTACCTCTTCCAGTTGTAGTAAGGACGATTTGTCTCTTTGACAACTTTGAAAAATTTTCAATGTTACTTGGATTCTCGAGATATGTATTGGAAGGGTGGGAGAGGGTTTGTTGCGTAAACGTATTTCTAGTACGATATGTAATTGCAGAGAAAACATTTGTATTTTACTTGTCATCGATCGTTATAGTTTCATTCATTGATAAAGAGCGAAAATATAACACACGTCACAGTTTTGTCTCAAAAAATATAAGACTGGATTTGGCACATAACCATTTCAAGATTCAAATATGTGGGTGGAAGAATACACCCATGACGTCAGCCCCCCCAAAATAAAAATGCTCCGCAGTCCCTGGAATGTATACATACTTTCTGCTATTACTCCAGTCATCAGTTTCATCATTCGGAGTAGTCAGGAGACTGGCCGAAAATTGTCTGCTGCATTCCCTTTGGTTGGGTCCTTTAAACAGAGGGCAGTCCTACCAAGTGTCATCCAGTCTGGAACCATGTGCATCTCATTTAACATGTCATCCATTTGTTTTGCAACGCACTCGTGTAAAGCATCCAGCTTTTTGATCCAATATCCCTGCACTCCATCAGGTCCAGGCACCTTCTAGCTCGGTATCGTTCTACATTGCATTCTTACCATTTTAACAGTGATGACTACATTGTCCTACTTTGCATCTCTTTTGCATCTTTTTAGGTCCTTAAGCCATTCCACCTTCTTATTGTGCTCTTTAGTATTGTCTCAGATCCCCTTCCAGAATCTTCTACTTTCTTCTGCATCAGGAATGACTCTTTCGTTTGATACCTCTATTGAATTCTTTATGCACTCTCTTCTGATCAATTTTGATCATTCGATTCTGCTTGTATTGTTTTATTTTCTCTTCATATCTCCTTATTTTCACTGCTTTAACCATAAGACGTTGTTTCAACTCTTCGATTACCATGTTTACCCCTTTCTTTTTCAAATGGTACTTCCTATCCAGTCTGTTATATTTGTTGATGTTATTAAGTTCATTTTTCATGTACCTTTCTAGTATATTCACGTTCTTTCTCACTCTCTTGATATCCTCCTCTATTCTTCTTTTCCACCATGATTCAGACTTTTTACCTACTAATTTTCGTTTTAATCCCATTTGTCTTTAATCCCATTTCGCTTTAATCCCATGCGTCTTTTCTCCACTTTATTCTACGCCAGTCAATAGGAACAATCTCCGGACGAAAACACAATATATTCTTAATGAGGAATATCGCGACAAGACGGAAAGCGCGCGAACTACACTAATCAACAAGGAGCCAAACAGGAAGTCAAAACATTAACCCTAGGTGTGTCCGCAGACACGTCACAGGAAACGTCAGTCATTAACAATACCACGTGCGGCGCTAGCAGTTCTTTGATTACGGTTGGGTAGTGCTTGTTGTCCCACATTAGCCCAACCGTGCGTGGGAAGAGAAAATCCAATAAAGAAAACACAACAATAACGCTATCCATGAGGATGGATGTGCAGTGTTTCAATTCTATTTCAGAATCATTGTGAAGTTATCATTTCATAATACCCTGAGGATGATTCTGAAATAGAATTGAAACACTGCACATCCATCCTCATGGATAGCGTTAAGTTGTCGCGAGAATATCTCTTGCACTTAAATTGGATAAAAACTCGCCTCCAATCCCTGTAGACTCGATAGCTCAACAGGTAGAGCGGCGGACCGGTATCCCGAAGGTGTGAGTTCAAATCCCGCTCGAGTCAACATTTTTCAGTTGACTTCAGCAGAGTAGGTTAATTGTGAAGTTATCATTTCACAAAACACAACAGTTGGCCAAAAATATTAACAACCCAGACTGGAAATGATTTTATATTTAAACTGCTCGTCGTCATATTTACGTTTAAAATTTCGATTCTGTTTTATTAAAACAAAACGTTTGGTGAGAATAACCTTCAATGGTCTCACAAATGATGAAATCCATTCTGACAATACTACTGCCAAAAACAATAGATGTTCGTATCAAGACCCTGTATCAGTTGCGATCTTGAGGTATTTCGAGTCGTTTTCCAATCAAACTTTTTATTCATTTTGCTTTAATTCATGTCCAGGCTTTCCGTCTTAAAATTCGAGCATTCTCAAAGGTTACCGGTCGGTTACCAGCATTACGGGCAGCTCATGATTTAAAAATTGATTTTTGATATTTTTTGTATTAAAAAACTGGTAAATTCTATATTATCTCAAAATTGGTTGCAAATGTCTGTTAGAAGTGCTATGGTGAAGATTTATGCTAAGTATTCATCCAGAGGTACAAGACTTTGGTGACGAAGATTAAACGAATTACAAAACCGACGAAATAAACAAACAAAACATGAACGAGTTCTGAATCTTTATTGCTTACCAAAAATCGGAAAAAAACAGAATATACGACAAAATACGACAAGCAAACCTTCTGCAAGTTTTGGTCGAAAAAAACGAGTACAGAGAAGTAAAATACGTACTTTTTTCGTCTGTAAAACTTTCGTAAAAAAGAAAAATGGAGTAGCGTACAAACCCGCAGCTCTTGCGTATTTTCAACTAAGTATTCAGCGGCACCTCAACCCAAAGGGGTTACCGGTGAATTTGCAAAAAGAAGACTGCTCTGGAAAGACTGATGAAAGCATTACTGGTCGAATACGGTAAAGGTCATCATCCACAAGCCATCCGAGAAGTGAGAAAGACAAAAGTGCACAACTGTTACGCCGAAAGGTATTTTTGGTGACCAAAAACAAGTAGCTTTTCAGCATGTTACCTAGTTGCTGTTTACCTTGCAATTTTTGTTTAGAGTCAGAAATACATCCTGACGTCTTCAGTGGGTTTACATTTCATACGGAGAACGATCCTAAACGAGGCAATGAAATCCTTGTGTGCAAACTGGAGAGAGCATCCAAAGTCTGTCACGGCCTGGACAAGTCTTCTGGACGATGAGTGTTTTATCCCACTTCTCAAACAAATGACCATGAACCCTGTCCGGTTAAACACTTCAAATTATTCAAAAGCCATCATCCTGTAGAGATGAATGAACCAGAATTTTCATTCTACTTTACCAATAAACACCAGTTAAATCCAGGAGATAAAATTTGGTACAAGAAGTCTCTTAGGGAAGAATGAAGTCGGAAAGATACTTTTGAAAGCTGCTCAAAACAATTTTGTTTGCAGAACTTGTATCTCAAAGTCACTCGATTCAGACGTACCTGTGGTTGTGTACCCAGGGTAAGTGGTTACTAGAACGTGAGAAGTGTCGAGATTTATACAAATCAGCAACTATTCAAATTCATCGAAAAATGTCGTTTACACTTAGTCGCTTAGCAAACGTCCTGACAGCAAGGGAGTTCCCTTTTTGTCTTTTGTTCATATTCATCAGAAAGAACCAAAACTAAGCGTTGCTGCAATAAGTGGACAGGTGGTAAATGCATATTCCAAGGAGTTAAGTTTGAGAACTCTTTCAAGTCATAAATTTTTCAGTTACTAAGATGGCCCTCCAAAGTTGAAACTAACCGCAAGCACCAAGAAAGCCATTTCGTTTGCCGGTCTTAAATCGTTTACTGGCTTCAGTGTTCAAATGAAGTAAACAACTTGCGAGAGACCTATACAAGTGAAAAATGAACGAGACCAAATTGATTTGCTTAAATACCGACCTATTAAGTAACCTAAGTAAGGTTTGGTCAACAACATACCAGTCCCCGAGCTTGTACACGGCATTCTTGAGTAACCGGAATCCCGTGGATAGATACCTATATATATATATATATATATATAGATATAGATATAGATATAGATATAGATATAGATATATAATATCATCAAGAGCCCGCTCAACATAAAGTTTAAACGTCATATAATCATCACAAAAACTTTATTAAAAAAGAATATACAACTTACGTTTCGGGGACCGGCCCCTTCTTCAGCAGCTCACAGTTAAAGAATAAAGTCCTTATATACCTTATCGTTCTTCCTTAAATTTACATAAATTTCAAACCTCCATTACATTTAGTCCCAGAGGAGCATAACATTTTAATTTTTCAATCATATATATATATATATATAAATCAAACACCTCCAACTCCCCGATCTTAAAAACATTTATAAAACCTCATCTCCAACGTTTCGGGGCGCTACTCCTTTATCAAGGATCATGAAATAAAGATATATAAAAACTCCTGTTGTTGACAGCAGGTTCATCTGAAGAAGGGGCTGTACCCCGAAATATTATGTTTTAAAGTTTTTTAATTAAAGTCAACAATTTTTTGAAAATTGATGCTGTATATAGGTTGACTATTTGAGGAGCTGGTTCTTCATGTTTTATATATATATATATATAAGTGTATATTGTGGTAACGACAGAGACTATAAATAAGTAAACCACTCATTTCGCACAAACGTTTTCGCTTTTATTCAATATTGAATTTATTGAATAAAAGCGAAAACATTTGTGCGAAATGAGTAGTTTACTTACTTATAGTCTCCGTCGTTACCACAATATACACTTTTTCCTATAATTCTACTTGTGGTAGACAATCAAAGCCTTTTCTCTCTCTATATATATATATAAATTCTATGTTTGTACATATACATATACATATATATATATATATATATATATATATATATATATACATATATATATATAATTATTTCATGATTGACGGCATTTTCTTTGTTATTCATGATCCTTTATTTAGCTTACATGCTCGTTAAACAATCGAGCGACTGATAGCCCGGGGAGGGAATTAGATATTCAGCAGGGAAGAGTGGGGCTGATGTATTAAGTATAATGTTGTATTATAAATTCAAGGGATGTATGCTGAGCTTCCAAGGGATGTATATGTATACATCCCTAGGAAATCATATACATCCCTTGAATTTATAATTCTAAACCTTATTTAATTTACTAAACTCACTTTGACTAAATGTATAATTCCTCTGCACACAATTTAAGATTTTAACGTTACATACACCAACTCTAACAACTTCGACATTTTCCTTCCGAAAATACGTGAAAATCCTTCGAAACGAAAAATGTACGCTTCTCAAAAACAACGAAACTTTCCTCTTAATGTTATAAGTTTGATAAGATTTCTTAATCTCACTGAAAGCGCTTCTTCCCATATCGATCGGTAAACTATTCTTTAACGGATTTAGATTTCACATTACATACGCCTGCCAATTCAGTCCAAAAACGAACTCCCCAAGCAGACATGATCTTAGTATTTGCAGTAATCCTCAACGCCTTCCATTTCTCCAGCTCTTCGTCCGTCACAAATGAAATGTTTGTCTCATCTTTGAAATTATTTATTGACAAATTGTCATCTTTTCCCTTCTTTAATTGATTCGTCGTTTGCAATATCTGCAAAAAGTTCTTTCATTTCAATGAAATTCAGAGCGAATATTAGTCCGAAAACATGATGTGATAAACTTTCTAATTCATAGCCCTCATTACTTGCGACTCTACCAAATGCAAATAACTCTGATCATTTGTAAGACGCCCTCCAGTAAAAAAACAGCATTGATATTAAAAATCACTACTTGTAAAATCCTTTTAGCAAATACATTAACCTTTTGTTAAATACCAATCAACATTTTATTTCAGTCCAATGTTTATACATTCACATGTCAAAAACATGTTTTCCCAAATGAAATCCTTTTGTTAGAAAATGCATCTTATCATGAAATAAGTTAGTTAAAGCCCTCGAATGTCGGCTTCACGCCTGATACAACACTCGGGCTACGCCCTCGGGATGTATCTGGCGTAAAGCCTCCGTTCTCGGTCTTTAACTCTTACATAAATAATGAAATATATATATATATATATATATATATATATATATATATATATATGTACAAACAGAATTTTTCTCCCTAGTCACCACGCGTGTAAAAGGACTCCACACACGTCGAGATTAGTACCTTCGTACCGCGCCTATTATTATTGTTTTTCCACGCAGTCTATTTAAATAAACTGGAATAAAACTAGGAGCAAGTTGCTAACCGCAACCTAAGGTCTTAGAGTTGTATGTCCTTCATGTCCATAACCCTTCGTATGATTCTTGCTGTTCCAAGCGAGGGGATTATTATTATCATTATTATTATTATTACAACTCGCACACCACCCAACTAAGGACAGTGGAAGGGGTCTAAGCCTGCTACGGGCTCCAGCATCCCGCCAGGTAAGGCCGCAACAGACATTGCACATTTCAGGGAACTTGTGGGGAAAGGAAATTTTACCATTAAAATGGATTTTAGGAAACACCCACGGGGCCAGCCCTTACTCGCCCAACTTATCCAGTCAGGAAGGAGCAAGGGATATACAGTCCTCTAAAGTCCCTGAAAGTACTCCCCGATGCGTATATCCAGTTTGACCTTAACAGTACCCTGTTGCACTTCCCACCAATTAAGGTCAGTTTAGGCGTGCCACTGCAAGGGTTAAAACTGAATATTGTTTTATTCTTAGACTAGTGCAGATTATTATTATTATTATTATTATTATTGTTACTATTGAAGGGTCGTAGGAGAAAAAAAAATGAAGCACTGTTTATATAAAGAACTAAAAACGAAATTCCTGAAAGCAGTGGCGTAGGAAGCAAGTGTGGGTTGGGAGGGCAAAATCTTTCTGAGGCACCTTTGCGCATGGAAGGGGCACCCTCAAAATTTTAGATAATATCTTTCATACCAGTTTTTTTTGACATGACGTTTGCATTTGAGTGAAACTAGTAATTAACACCAGTATTCAGACTAAATTACAAAGGGTTCAAAAAATTTGAAATTTCTAACAGTATCTGAGTAATGTCTCTGTCATCCTTGTATATAAAATGTTTGTCGATCATATAGCGATGAAACATTGTAACTGTCAAAAGAGGTAAAATAGTCCTGTTACGAAAAGACCTTAATCACCGTCTTATGGTTAACTGGTTGGTTAAAGGTAAAAGAACAAAAATTTTTGATAAATACCCAAGTAAAAGAAAATATAATTCGAGACGGTGAGTCGGCATATTATCTCCATAACTTAAAATCTACCAAAAAATCACAACTGCCTGTCAGTTTTCTGAATGGATTCCTAAGCAAATTCAACAAGGTTGATGTTATCAGTCTTATCATGCTTAGAATTAGAAGGTCATTGTACTTTCTTGTACGTTAGAGTCTAAATAGACCTTTGTGTTGTTTTGCATGAGCTGTAAATCCTGACGTTTGTTGTTAATGTAGCAAAGTTCAATCAAGTTTTAAGCAGCCAAATATGAAATGATTCAAATATGTAACTGATATTTTTAGGGGGTTTTTTAAAATTGGGTTTGTTATATAATAACCATCAACTCCATCAAGGAACACTGGGCTAGTCGTTTTCTTATGTAAACATAATCTCTGACGTGTGTGATAAAGCATGTCCTGACTTGGAAACAGACACATTTGTTCCAAGCCGCCGACCAAAGAATCGAAATTTCCTCTCAAAGTCCTCAAACGAGAGTGCGGTTAGGAGGGCTATGAACACTGACATCAGGATAAAAGTTATGTCATTCAATATGTTTTTTCCCCATGTTCTTATATATCTTTCAATCTGTAAACCCAAGCAAGAGGTCATAAACTGATGTGTTACACGTCGTTATACAAAAGCATTTCTTTTTTTCTTTAAAAAGAGCACTTTTTCATGCTTAAAAAGGATACTTCTTGTCGTTTCCAAAAGGTGTGAGGGGGGGCACGTGCCCCAAGTGCGTCCCGGTTCCTACGCCTATGCCTGAAAATATTACCACCATGATGGACGATACATTGACGTTGGTGAAACTCCAACCCTCAGAACAATGATTTCTGAAACCCAGACAGGGATTGAATTACCTGCAACGTACTGGTGATGCGTGAGACGGCGTAACCATGAAGCTACCAAGACTCAGATACATACAGCGTATGCGATAGCTATGATTTTACAGTAGAAAATCTAAATTCAAATCTTATGAAAAGAAGAACAGGCATTTTAAGAGCAAGGCAGCATAGAAATATTAGAAGTCGATCTAGTGTTCTTACACTCCATCCAGTGCCTTACATTTGTTACAGTTGGCACTTATAATCAACATATTTCATCTGTCTCGACTGTTGTTGTTATAGTTTACGTGAAAATCTCCTTAAATTTTCAAAAAGGTATCAACGGAGATTTCTGCCCGGGGGTGACCCTTTTCGTGCGACTCCGGAAGGGAATCTGCTCCGCGTCGTCACTGACGCATATGATTGTACTAGGTAACCAAAAGTTAATTTAAATTGACCAACCTCCTTGAAATTTAGTAGGCTTTTTCACGTATGCTGCCTGCAGATCGGTTTTACCGGCTTAGCGTCTGTTCTTGTGCTGCTCATATTAAACCTTCTATTTCCGGTTTTAAGACTCTCCTTTGCAGTCACCTCCACATCATCTCGTTGTCTATGTCTTAACTTGGCTGACAACGCATTCCTTTGTTTATCCCACTTTGTTCTCTTTCCTCAGCTTCATTCTTCTTAAATTGGTTCCTTTGGCATACTATCCTCAGTTTGTAAGACGTCTCCGTCTCTTACTTCAACCAACAAAGGTTCTACTGCGTTCTTGATGTTCAATCCAATACTATTTTCTTTTAATCAGACGCCTGTCTCACAACTTATCAACCCTCAACCTGTTCTATTGAACCAGTTAGAGGGGAAGGGTTTTGGGCATATCAACTCAACTCTTTGTTCCTTAGCAAAGAATCAGAGAGAGTTTTTTTGATTAGATCTTGCTTTGACTTGGAATAATCAATTTTGTAAATAGGAATGGATAGCTTATACAAGTTTTTGAAATCTTGTATACTAGCGATTCTTGATAAAGGAGCATGACCTCGAAACGTCGTTAAAAGATTTCTATTAATTAACGTACGTCTGTGTGTCTAAACTTTGGAGGTGGAAGGTCATATGATATATATGCATATACATACTTACATATATATATATATACATACATATATATATACATACATACATACATGTATATATATATACATATATATATATATATCTGTGTGTGTGTGTGTGTATATATATATATGTATATATATATATATATATATAGTCTATTAAGTTATAGCTTTGAGCAACTGTCGTTACACGGTGTTTCACGCTTACGCGATCATGGGTTGACTACCCTTAAAACCGCCAGAAAGTGGGAATCGTTTGCTCGCAAAGAAGCATCAGCGTTAGAACAACTTCACTTCCTCCACTCGTGTAAACGCCTGAACATTCTACCAAACAGCGTCAACTACAGGCCACCAGTAAACAATACAACGGTAAACACTACAAACAGTTACATGGCACAGCAATGGGCTCACGCGTTTCTGTTGTGGTTGCTGAAATTGTGATGCAATCCATAGAGGAACGAGCTCTTGCAACTTACAAACACACGTTACCTTTTTGGTTTTGTTACGTTGACGACACGATTACTGCACTACCCGAAGACGAGATTGACGAGTTTCACAACCACATTAACGAACAGAACAATCACATACAATTTACCAAAGAGATTGAAAGAGACGGAGCTATTCCTTTCCTAGACTGTTTGGTAAGTCGTAACAATAACAAACTACAGACCACTGTCTACAGGAAACCAACGCATACTGACAGGCTACTGGACCAATCATCATACAATTCTACCTCACACAAAGCTACCACCATCAAAACATTGACGAGACGCGCGCAACTCATTTGTGACTCACCCGACGCTCTTCGCCAAGAAAATGACTACTTACAACGCGTTTTCCACAAAAACTACTATAACTCTGACTTCATCAAACTTAACACTTACAAAGACAATGAACGCGACGAAAACAACAGTCCGACAACAACTACAGCAACGACACCCTACATAAAAGGTACGTCCGAGATTATCTCGCGTATCTTAGGACCATACAACATACGAGTAGCGCACAAACCGATCACAATTTTACGACATGTACTGACTAACTTTAAGGACAGAGAACAACCACACAAAAGACAAGGTGCAGTTTACAAAATTAATTGCTCCGACTGCCAAGCCACTTATATAGGTGAGACTAGCAGAAACTTAAACATACGACTCACAGAACACAAACGAGCGACAAAAACGGAGACAAAACCAACCACATTGCCGAACACCACCGACAAACCAAACACAGTATTGACTGGGAATCGGCAAAATGCATTACTTACAGCACCAACTACAAACAGCGACTCACACTAGAAAGCTGGTATACGAACTTAGAACAAGAACCATTAAACCGATCACAACAATTACCGGGACCTTACAAACGACTAATTCACAAATTCAAACCTGCGAGCAACCAATAGACTAACACTTCGACAAACTGATAATTAACGTCCACACAACCACACCCATTACTTCTCACAAACTATCACACCTCCATGACTAATACGACCGCCCACTTATGACGCACGAACCAGATACAAATACAGGGGAACCTGACATTTACTCTCCTTTTGACTCCGAAGATGACCGCCGCCAAGGCTGTCGAAACGTCAATCACTTCCACCGACAGCCTTTCTCAAGACTACACTAACCTGGACGATCAACGTCCACAATATATATATATATATGTGTGTGTGTGTGTGTGTGTGTGTGTGTGTGTATGGGTAAATTTCATATTAATAAGTGTAAATGTTCTAAGCTTGGATATATATGATGAAAAGTTTGTTCTCAAGCTTTATCTCAGAAAATTTCTGAGTTCCCCAACGGGAATCGAGACCCTATAGCCTAGTGGTAAAACAACCGCGCCGGCAATCAGAAGACACGGGTTCGATTCACGTTGGGAAACTCAGAAATTTTCAGAGATAAAGCTTGAGAACAGACTTTTCATCATATATATATATATATATATATATATATATATATATACATATATATATATATATATATATATATATGTATATATATATATATATATACTTTTCATCATATATATATATATATATATATATATACACATATAAACCATCAGCATAAGTTTAATCTTTATTTTGTTTTCAACGTTTCGGGGCCTGCCCCTTTATCAAGAATAACACGATAGCAGATAAAACTAACTTATATAACAAAAAATTTTCTAATTAACATATATCTTTACAAAATATCAAAAAATGTAAATTAAAAATCCTGAAGGTTTAACCCATATGGTAAAAATATATTTAATTCATACACCCAAAAGCTCTCTCTCGCCGTGGGATCCCTTGTATTGGTCTTATCAATAATTTTCACCACTAAATCACTTAAACCCTCATGCCCATCTCCAAAAAAATGTGAATACAAGTGCTCCCCCGGGATATTTTGTTGTCCTCTACCATATCTATTAAGGCTACTCTTGTGGTTATTAAAGCGTGTCCTAAATGTATTGATTGTGCTACCAATATATTGTTTACCACACCTTTTACACTTAATGACATAAACAACCCCATTGGAATCACAATCAAATTCATAATTAATCACATACTTTCTTTTCCCCAAACTATCCTTTTCCCCAAACAAAATTCTCCCCTTCTTCCACAAAATTACAAATTTGACATCTTATCTTACCGCACTTAACCATACCCACTTTATTAGATCGCCTATTTCCAACCTTACTTCTTACTAACTCATCCTTTAAATTCTTTGGTCTTCGAAAACTTACCCGAGGTGGTTCAGTAAAGATTTGCTTCATGTCATCCGAAGCATGCAAAATATCAACAAATTCCCTCATTTTATACCCAATACGAGAGAACGCTGGATGAAAATCTATCGACAGCGTTACTCTTTCTTCCGAATTACCACGCCCCGAATCCCGTACAAGTAAGCTACTTCTATCAACCTCCCTCGCTGTTTGTAATTGATTATCAACCTCCCCAGATTTAAAACCTCTCTTAGTTAAATAACTCATAAATTCAATAATCCTATTCTCAAAGACTTCCTCTGAATCACAAATCCTTCTAAGTCTTAATGCCTGGCCGTAAGGTATACCCATTTTTGCATGTCTGGGGTGACATGAAACAATCCAGATATTGATGTGTATCTGCTTTCTTACAATGCACATCCGTACACAATCTGCCTTCGAATAATTTGATTTTTACATCCAAATAGGACAACTCTATTTTAGACCCTTCCCATGTGTACTTTATGGTTGAATGGTAAGAATTTACATAATCATAAAAACCTTGGAGCTTGTCCTCACCATGCAACCAAATAAACCACACATCATCCAAAAATCTCCACCAGACCCATGGTTTCAAAGTCACTTCGCTCAACATTTTTTCTTCCAATCTAGCCATATAGATATTCGCATTTAGTACCTATAGCAGTGCCCATTCTCTGCCTATAAGAATCTCCATTAAATTCAAAATAATTATTTTCTAAAATTATCCTAGCCAAATCATCCTTATCAACTCTAGAAGGCAAACTCCCTCCTCCCTGTACAAATTTATTTATCATTTCTGCAATACTATCTAAACCCTCCTGATGAGGTATATGAGGGTATAAACCAACCACATCCATACTACAAAGAATGGCACCTTCTGGTATATTACCTAAATTCTGCAATCTATTCAAGAAATCAGTTGTGTCCTTAATAACACGAGGCAAACTGGAAACCACGGGTTGTAAATGGAAATCAACAAATTCAGAAATTTGTTCCGTAACTGAACCACAGTTAGAAATCACTGGCCTTCCTGGCACATTTTGTAGCCTGTTATGAATTTTTGGCAAGAGGTAAAATCTCCCGAGTTTACACTGTTTTCCTCGTAAATACATTCTATTATCCTTGGAAATTTTGCCCTCCTCTTCAAGAGATTTAAGTCTTCGATCAATAAGAGAAGAAACTTCTTTCAAAGGATTACCAACCACTAACTCATAAATATTCTCATCCTTCAACTGATTGTATGCCTCATTCAAATATTTATCCATCCCCCAGACCACAACAACCGAACCTTTATCCGCTTCCTTAATTACAATATCCTGACAACTTTTTAATTCCATCAAAGCCCGTTTCTCTCCTAAACTTTAGTTACTATAATTACATCCCCTGTCACTGATCGATAAAACAAAATCCTCTATTTTCTTCAAAACTAATTCAAGAGCTGGGTCCACTTTTGTGAGGACCCATTTAGATTTTTTCTTAAAACGAACCAAGCTATCCCGAGAATCATTACTAGTACACTCCTTAAAATAAGCCCTACATTTTATACGCCTAGAAAATTTCGTTAAATCTCGATTAAGCTTAGATTTATCAATCTCCTTCGGAGTTAGGCAAAACTTCAACCCCCTAGACAACACATCAATCTGGTCGTTTGTCAAACTACGCTTAGACAAATTTACCACATTAACCGAAACAAAGTACCTTGCATGATCATCATTACTCTGGTCCGCCAACGCTACTTCTTCAACCAACCGTTCTTGTCTCTTCTGTTTTCTCTCCCAGTTCTGTTGTTGCCTTTCTAAACCCATCATTCTAGATTCATATTCACCTATCCTTCTTTCTTGTCTAATTCCAGTTGTTGTTAATCGATTAAAGCGTTCAACTTCTTCCATCCGATTACATAATCCCTGTAATGTCCTCCCAGATAATCTCCGTCGCTGCTTTCTTAGTCCATCTTTTAAACCATCCATTTTCTTCCTACGTCGGTCTGTTAATTTCTTCTTTGTCCTTGTTTCTTCTCTTTTAAGACGTTCTTTCAGGCTCGTCACTACGTGCTTGTCACACTCCGCATTCAATGAAACCCAATCGCATCCCATTGCTTTAATTTCTCATCTCTCTTACGCTTTACCTCATCTCTCAAAAGCCTAACTAGTTCAAATTCCGCCTTTCCCAACGTATCCTTCCAATGTCTTACAAACTCCGCAGAAACATCACCAATACAGACTGCCTTCTTTAACTGAAGACCTTTCGGGACCACATTTTCATCCAAACGCACCTCACAAACTTTAAAATGATGTTCCAATCGTAAAATTTTATCTTGCTCGTTCAAAAGTGAAAAATATAAACGTAAATAAGATCTGATATCTCCCTCCATTTTCCCCTGGTAAACAATATATAAAACTTCATAAAACCAGCAAAATCAAAAACTTAAAACAATATAAATCATCAGTATAAGTTTAATCTTTATTTTATTTTCAACGTTTCGGGGCCTGCCCCTTTATCAAAAATAACACAATAACAGATAAAACTAACTTATATAACAAAAAATTTTCTAATTCACATATATCTTTACAAAATATTAAAAAATGTAAATTAAAAATGAATATTTAATTTAATTAAAATTGAATATTTGAATGAGGCATACAATCAGTTGAAGGATGAGAATATTTATGAGTTAGTGGTTGGTAATCCTTTGAAAGAAGTTTCTTCTCTTATTGATCGAAGACTTAAATCTCTTGAAGAGGAGGGCAAAATTTCCAAGGATAATAGAATGTATTTACGAGGAAAACAGTGTAAACTCGGGAGATTTTACCTCTTGCCAAAAATTCATAAGAGGCTACAAAATGTGCCAGGAAGGCCAGTGATTTCTAACTGTGGTTCAGTTACGGAACAAATTTCTGAATTTGTTGATTTCCATTTACAACCCGTGGTTTCCAGTTTGCCTCGTGTTATTAAGGACACAACTGATTTCTTGAATAGATTGCAGAATTTAGGTAATATACCAGAAGGTGCCATTCTTTGTAGTATGGATGTGGTTGGTTTATACCCTCATATACCTCATCAGGAGGGTTTAGATAGTATTGCAGAAATGATAAATAAATTTGTACAGGGAGGAGGGAGTTTGCCTTCTAGAGTTGATAAGGATGATTTGGCTAGGATAATTTTAGAAAATAATTATTTTGAATTTAATGGAGATTCTTATAGGCAGAGAATGGGCACTGCTATAGGTACTAAATGCGAATATCTATATGGCTAGATTGGAAGAAAAAATGTTGAGCGAAGTGACTTTGAAACCATGGGTCTGGTGGAGATTTTTGGATGATGTGTGGTTTATTTGGTTGCATGGTGAGGACAAGCTCCAAGGTTTTTATGATTATGTAAATTCTTACCATTCAACCATAAAGTACACATGGGAAGGGTCTAAAATAGAGTTGTCCTATTTGGATGTAAAAATCAAATTATTCGAAGGCAGATTGTGTACGGATGTGCATTGTAAGAAAGCAGATACACATCAATATCTGGATTGTTTCATGTCACCCCAGACATGCAAAAATGGGTATACCTTACGGCCAGGCATTAAGACTTAGAAGGATTTGTGATTCAGAGGAAGTCTTTGAGAATAGGATTATTGAATTTATGAGTTATTTAACTAAGAGAGGTTTTAAATCTGGGGAGGTTGATAATCAATTACAAACAGCGAGGGAGGTTGATAGAAGTAGCTTACTTGTACGGGATTCGGGGCGTGGTAATTCGGAAGAAAGAGTAACGCTGTCGATAGATTTTCATCCAGCGTTCTCTCGTATTGGGTATAAAATGAGGGAATTTGTTGATATTTTGCATGCTTCGGATGACATGAAGCAAATCTTTACTGAACCACCTCGGGTAAGTTTTCGAAGACCAAAGAATTTAAAGGATGAGTTAGTAAGAAGTAAGGTTGGAAATAGGCGATCTAATAAAGGGGGTATGGTTAAGTGCGGTAAGATAAGATGTCAAATTTGTAATTTTGTGGAAGAAGGGGAGAATTTTGTTTGGGGAAAAGGATAGTTTGGGGAAAAGAAAGTATGTGATTAATTATGAATTTGATTGTGATTCCAATGGGGTTGTTTATGTCATTAAGTGTAAAAGGTGTGGTAAACAATATATTGGTAGCACAATCAATACATTTAGGACACGCTTTAATAACCACAAGAGTAGCCTTAATAGATATGGTAGAGGACAACAAAATATCCCGGGGGAGCACTTGTATTCACATTTTTTTGGAGATGGGCATGAGGGTTTAAGTGATTTAGTGGTGAAAATTATTGATAAGACCAATACAAGGGATCCCACGGCGAGAGAGAGCTTTTGGGTGTATGAATTAAATATATTTTTACCATATGGGTTAAACCTTCAGGATTTTTAATTTACATTTTTTGATATTTTGTAAAGATATATGTTAATTAGAAAATTTTTTGTTATATAAGTTAGTTTTATCTGCTATCGTGTTATTCTTGATAAAGGGGCAGGCCCCGAAACGTTGAAAACAAAATAAAGATTAAACTTATACTGATGGTTTATATTGTTTTAAGTTTTTGGTTTTGCTGACTTTTTCAAGTTTTATATATATATAATATAATACAATATATAATAATACATTTGTATAATAATATATCATCAATACAAACTTTATTAAAAAAGAAACTTACGTTTCGGGGACCGACCCCTTCTTCAGCCACTCTAAAAGTCAAAGAATAAAGTACTTATATAACTTAACGTTCTTCCTTAAATTTACATAAATTTCAAATCTCCATTACATTTAATCCTAGTGAAGCATGACATTTTAATTTCTGAATCCAAAAACCTTCCTTTGCTCTAGGATATCTAACATCGGTAACATCAATAACTTTAACAGATAAATACCCCAAGCCTATATGCTCATCTTCAAAAAAATGTGCATACATGTGTTCCCTGCAAATTCCACTTTTTTTCCCTTTCATATCGTCTCAAAGAATTCTTGTGGTTATTGAACCGTAACCTAAATGGTGTTATCGTGCTCCCCACATATTGTTTTCCACATTTCATTGTTCGCCTCGAATTATCATGAACCTATCAAATTTACGTGGGAGATTGGTAATAAGAAAATATCTTTTTTTAGATGTGACGATTAGAGTTAACGGTGGAAAGTTTAGTACTGATGTCCATCATAAACTGACGGATACACATCAGTACTTGAATTTTAAATCGTGCCATCCTCAACATATTAAAAAAGCGATTCCATATAGTCATGCGCTGAGATTGAAAAGAATTTGCGATTCGGAAGATGTTTACAAAACTAGGGAAATTGAATTAAAAGGTTCCTTTTTGAAAAGGTGTTATAAGAACGGTTTTGTTCATTAGCAGATTTGCAGAGTTAATTGTCTTGATCGAGACAGTTTACTTAACGGGATAGGAAAGAGAAATTCAGATAGGTCGGATAGATAGGTTCTGACTTTAGACTTTCATCCTGCACGTCAGGCAGTACGTGTTATCCTTCGAGAATTGCAAACTTTGGTTGAGTTGGTGCCTGCACTTAAAAAGCTTTTGCCGGTGGATCCAAGTTTAAGTTTCAGGAGAACGAAGGATTTGAAGAATATTTTGGTGAGAGCATAAATACAACTAATAGAGGAGGGATCCAAAGCAATCTTTTCCTGTGGAAAGGTTAAATGTAAAATTTGTAAATTTGTTGAAACTGGATTTATATTTATGGATAATGTAGAAAAGCGGTCATTCCATATCAATCATTCCCTTGATTGTGATTCTCCAGGAGTGGTATATTTAATAACATCCAAAAGATGTGGAAAGCAATAACACCATTTAGGTTAAGGTTCAATAACCATAAAGGTTCTTTGAGATGACATTAAAGGGGACAAAGGGGAATTTGTGGGAAATACCTGCATGCACAATTTTTTGAAGATGAGCATATAGGGCTGGGAGATGTATCTGTTAAAATTATTGATGTTACCGATGTTAGGGATCCTACAGCAAGGGAAGGGTTTTGGATTCAGAAGTTAAAATGTCATGCTTCTCTGGGATTAAATGTAATGGAGGTTTGAAATTTATGTAAATTTAAGGAAGAACGTTAAGGTATATAAGTACTCTGTTCCTTGACTTTTAGAGTGGCTGAAGAAGGGGTCGGTCCCCGAAACGTAAGTTTCTATTTTGATAAAGTTTGTATTGACGACATATGATTTTTAACTTTATGTCGAGCGGGCTTTTGATGATTTTATGTATAATGATATATATACAATATATATTATATTATATTATATTATATTATATTGGATTATATTATATTATATTGTATTGCATTGTATTGTATTGTATTGTATTGTGAAATATTGTATTGTATTATATTATTACTACATTTATTATAAATTATATAAACTTATATATTATACAGTATACAGAAAATACAGTATACAGAAAATGTGCATACAGTGGGGAACACCTGTACGCACATTTTCTTGAAGATGAGCATATAGGGTTGGAAGATTTATCGGTTAAAATTATTGATGTTACCAATGTTAGCGATCAGACAGCAAGGGAAGGTTTTTGGATTGAAAAATTAAAATGTTATGCTCCTCTGGGATTAAATGTAATGGAGGTCTGAAATTTATGTAAATTTAAGGAAGAACGTTGAGGTATATAAGGACTCTATCTTTGAACAGTTTGAGTTGCTGAAGAAGGAGCCGGTCCCCGAAACGTAAGTTTCTCTCTTTTTTAATAAAGTTTGCTATTGATGATATAAGATTTTTAAACTTCATGTTAAGCGGGAGTTTGATGATATAACTGTATATATATATATATATATATATATATATACAGGGTGTCCCAAAAAAATGTATACACACTTTTAATGATTATAACTCACTATAACAAACTTTCTTTCGAATGCCACGCATTCGAGAGCAATTTGGAGATGAAGAGTTTTATTTCCAGCAAGATGGAGCACCTCCCCACTACCATCGTGATATGAGAGCCTATCTTACGAAAATCTGCCGAACAGATGGATTGGGTGAAGATATAGCATTGAATTCCCTCCACATTGACCAGACCTCACGCCTGTGGACTTTTTTTATGGGGATACGTCAAGGATAAGGTTTGTAGCACAAAATCTGTAACAATTAATGAGTTGAGAGCAGCAATTGAAAGAGAATGCACCCATATACCAAATGAAATGATCATAATTCGTAATGTTTGCAATTCCATCTGTCCACGTTATCAGCAGTGCCTGGACCAGAACGGTCATCAGTTCGAACACCTGCGATAACTCAAAAAATTCTACACTTGTCTTCTTTAACGTGTGTTATAAAACTTAGATATGTCTTAATAAACATTGTATTTATAATCATTCAAAGTGTGTATACATTTTTTTGGGACACCCTATATATATATAGTTAAAAACTCTTTACTTCATTTGAAACCGACGTTTCAGGGTCCCACCCTTTATCAGGATTAAATTATGGAAGCTAGTTAGTGTACTTTAATACAATTTTAAAACTAAAAACATTATAATGGAGTAAAATCTCTAAGATTGTATATTATAATATAATTATATGTTTGGCTTAAAAATTAAAGATACATTTGTTGCTATTCCGAGTCCACATGCTATCTATACATATATAGTGTTAATTTATTTTTATCAGTCTTAGTTCAACAACAGGCTTTACACTTCGCTTTCTTCTTTAGGTGCCAGTTTTAGCAGTTGTTTCAACATGACTCTTCCACACTGAGTATATACGTGTATCATCTGCATCATTTCAATTTTTTCCAAGAGCATTTTAGCATTTTGCAGCACACATGTCACATTTTCAGAATAAATACAGTTGTAGCTTTTCTGAGATTTCGTTGCCCAATAACAGCTCGTATGCGCGTCCGAGTTGGCTTATAGGCAAGCAGCAAGACTCGCAGATTCGAACCTGTGATGAATAACTCACAAGTTCGGATCTACGGTTAGAGCTGCCACCTCTTCAAGATTTTTTTATTTGTGATCGCACTCGTGATACCAACTTTTTCTTAAAATTAAACTGACGGTAAAGTAACGTGTGTTCAATGTTAAGAAAGATCTATTGCATGATTTATCGAATAAGTGAAAAGACATCGTGCCTCAGATTAGGAGTGATGGATGGTCTTACATCTCAGTACTGGTCCATCTAAAATCTAACCTTCCTTATTTCTTCTTGTTCATTTTCCGGATAAATTAAATGACTGTTACCACTTTGAACAAATGTGAACTGCACGGAAGTGAGGAGAAAACGTGACTCAATTATATCTCATACTCAGGATAACGTGAACGAAACTCAGAAGCACGAATACTAGAAATGTCCTTCTCTCATATTTCAAGTTGATGGTATTAACTATTATTCTATCACAGAATAAACATGGATTGTTTTAGTTTCATATCATCTAAACGTTTCACTGAAACAAAGATTACTTCATGACCTATTGAAGAAAATTCTCAAACCCTGTAAGGAATACCACTATTGACACAGAGAAGTCCTGAACTATCAAATCAAGACTTAAAAGATGGGAGAAGCTTTGTAGTATATTTTTCCTTTTTTGCCTCCTTTAAAGTTTGGATGTACTGTAAATGATCTCGCAATAAAATAAAAGACCTTTCTTTACAATAAGCAAAAATCGGATATAACCTACAAACAAATGCGAACAACACTAAACTGAAAGATTCTATATCAAATTGAAGATAACTAGTGCAAATAAAACTGATACGAGAAGCTACTTGCTCAACTAAACAATTTTGCAGCTAATTCGCATTTGCATGTAAGCAAGACCAATACAAATATCATTCATCACAGTTCCACAGGTTTGTTAGCTTTTGCTTTTTAATGTTTATCCTCGTTAAATAAAGAGACTACTTACATATTCAAAGTGTCCTAAAGAAGTCCGCAAATAGATGCATGTGTAGGCTTCCACTATTGACGCAAACAGATACAGTCTTGCCCAAAAAAACCTCAGAAGAAGACCTAACCATTTCACAAGATCTATTCTTTTTTTCGCTTTCTATGAAGTTTGAAATGAATGTAATAAAGACTCTCAATGATCTAACAAAGAATTAAAGAAGCATATTTCTTTAAACCATAGTGATTAGATTAATGTACGACTAAAGAGTTTAGTAGCATAACTTGTAGGTTCAGGAGCAATAAGCTACTTTTAAATGACGATTCGAAATCAGGTCATAGGTGAATATAAAGCTAAATCATTTATTATGTAACGTTATTATGTAACATGTAATCATTTATTATCTAATCATTTATTATGTTACATGTAACGAATAAACTATAAGTCCAGGTCATATCAAAGTAGCGTGATTTTTATTTTAAATAAAATTTGAACAATGATTGTTAGTTTCCGTGAATAATGATGGCTACACTGCAAGTTGTTCAAGCCACGGGTTACAAAAAAACATGGCATGAGGACTTTCGATCTTTGTGATCATGAACCCACTTATCACGGGATAACAGCAACGCTAAGACATTCTAGTCAGTTCATCCTGCATGTGATCAACGTAGAATTCATCACTTCGAGATGCAGGAGCATTCACAACTAGACACTTTTGTATTACCAGCCCCAAAACGATCGTAGATACGTTTTATTACTCAGTATCAGCCAATGTAGGAGACCAAAGTATAACAATACATTGACAAGTAATCGAGCATGTTTCCGTACCTCGTTGAGTCTTTGCCGTTAGCACAAAGCAAACTTCTGAATTCGTTGATTTAGCATTAGCTCGTATTTAAGCTGTTATTTTACAAAGCTTTCAGCTTTTCATCCTGACAAACAAACAATTATGTACCTGCCGACCCACACGTTGTCATGTCCTGGAAGTGTCCAACGTTTCGCTCGAAGAACGTTCTTTGAAGTGCCTTATTCAACAAACTAATTGACAATAATCGAAGTCTGGCTACTGTTGCATGCAATTGCTTTTCGCGGATCACCTAAATGATTCCACGAAAGGAGACGTAAACACCAAAGGTATTCGACATCTAACTAGCCGACATATGAAATTAGTGGTAACGTAGACGAAATTTGATGCAATATTTGACCACTCGAAGGACGTCGGAGAGTGTCTGTAATCAATGCTAAAGTATCGCTACATTTAGAATCAGTTTACAAATTAGAAATAGTCATAATGAGTAGCTGTTTCATTCAAGGTTATTTTAAATATCTCACCTTTCTTACGGTTCCTCGAAAGAAGTCAATTTGTAACACTTTCGTATCCCAAAAGAATGGATTATTTGCTGCGTATGCTTGAATGTTGATCCGGCGGTTATTGAAACCTATGCGCAAAAGCTCTTGGTTAGTTTAGCCTATCAAGAATGCAAATCTACGGTATAGCTGATGCTTATTTGACTGTTCGAAGTTTCACTTTTCCAACGATTGATAATCGGCAATATACCATTCTTCTGCGCTTGCTTTATCGGTAGTCTCAAAGCTGGACGTGGTTTAGTCTCCAATCTAAACTGATATCCGTTCGGCAAAAGAACACTTCTCATGGAAATTCATAAATATAT